>JAJPUD010003110.1:225179-270720 GCA_023553655.1 Myrmecobius fasciatus | reverse complement strand
CCTTCCTTCCTTCCTTCCTTCCTTCCTTCCTTCCTTCCTTCCTTCCTCCCTCCCTTCCTTCCTTCCTTCCTTTTTCCTATTATCCATTATTATCAACCTAAAAATAGTCAGCAAACACAGTTAATTATACAAAGAACAGAAAATAGCATTGTATATGAAACCATGAACTGTTATATAGTTTGTTTTTTAAATTATATATAAAATTTAACAAAGCAATAAATTGACCCATATTATAAACCTTTCTGAATTTTTTATTTTGTGTAATTTTTTGGTTTTATTAATACTTTTTCCCTTTCCTTTCCTTTCCTTTTTTTTTTTTCCATCTTTGTCACCATGCACTAATTTGCTCTCTACCAATAGATCCCTCACTTGGAACAAATTCAAATAATTAAGAAAAGAAATTAACATATTGGCCAAATCTGAAAATGTACGTCTCATTCTGCACCTCTCCCCAGTGTGTTTTTTACTATTCTAGTAACTATGGTGTGATCAGACACAGAATTTTAGACAGAGATGGAAAGGAATAAGAGTCTGGGCCAGGGCCAGGACATGGAGTCTTCTGGCATAAAATTCCCACAGAGCCCTGTGCCTTCCAAGGTTCTGCCTAGTGTAAGAGGAATTATTTGGGGTGAGGGGAAAGAAATTTCTCCTTCTAGTAATAGAGAAAGGTGGCACCCTCTGGTGGTTTGTGGGAGGCTCAGCATCTGGATTATATCATTGATGATCCAACCCTAAATAAGAATGAAGATGAATTGAAGGAACAGGCTATGTGGCTTTAAGAAACATTCTGAGCCTCAACTTCCTCATCGGGAAAGTGAATTGTGTTAGTACTAGATAATCCTTGAACTTCCTTCCTGTTCCAAAATTGACTTCTACAGAAAGAGGTACAGGATCTTAAGTACTAGAAGGAGGAGAAAATATCTGAAGTGAGGTTAAGGAGAAATTTTTTTTAAAGTAATTAAAAAAAAAGGTGGAGCCAAGCTGGTCAAGAGTAGACAGCACTTTGAGTTCTTCCTGATTTCCCTCAGAATCCACACCAGATCAAGCCTCTGAACAGATTTTGGAGTGACAGAACCAGGTAAAATGGGGTAAATGACATCACACAAAGAGGCAAAAAAGACCTATTATTATAGTTGAGGGAAAGAAGGGAAGGGGGTGAGCATTGTTTGAACCTTAATCTCATTAAATTTGTCTTAAAGAGGGAATATTATACATATTTAGTATGATATAGAAACTTGTCTCATGCTATAAGGAAATAGGAAGGGAAAGGGGAAAAGATAGGGGAGATTAATAGAAGAGAGAACAAAAGTAGAAGGGGAAAGGGTTAAGTAAGGGCAAGGGGCTGGAAAAAAAGGAGGGTAGATTGAGGGAGGTGATGGTCACTAGCAAAACTGAGGAGGGAAAAAGGGAAAGGAAAGAGAAAAAGTGTAATTTGGAGGAATAAAATGGCAGGAAATACAGAGTTAATCATTTTAACTGTGAGTGTGAATGAGATGAACTCTCCCACAAAACAGAATTACACTGGATTAAAAATCAGAATTCTACAATATGTTGTTTACGAGAAACACATTCAAAGCAGAGAAACTAAAGGTAAAAGGCTGGAGCAGAATCTTATGCTTCAGCTGAAGTAAAAAAAAAAAGCAGGGGTAGCAATTCTGATCTCAGATCAAGTAAAAGCAAAAATAGATCTAATTAAAAGAGAAGGAAGAAAACTACATCTTGCTAAAGGGTCCCATAGCTAATGAGGTAATATCAATACTAAACATATATGCACCAAGTGGTGCAGTATCCAAATTCCTAGAGGAGAAGTTAAGAGAGCTGCAAGAAGAAATAGACAGCAAAACTATACTAGTGGGGGATCTCAATCTCCCTCTGTCAGAAGTAGATAAATCGAACCACAAAATAAACAAGAAAGAAGTTAAGGAAGTAAATAGAATTTTAGAAAAGTTAGGTGTGATAGACCTTTGGAGAAAACTGAATGGAGACAGAAAGGAATATACTTTTTTCTTGGCAGTATATGGAACCCACACAAAAATTGACCATGAATCTGGGTATAAAAACCTCAAAAACAAATGCAGAAAGACAGAAATAGAAAATGAATCCTTTTTGGATCAGAATGCAATAAAAATTACATGTAATAAAAGACCAGGGGAAAATAGACCAAAATTAGTTGGAAACTAAGTAATCTAATCCTAAAGAATGAATGGGTGAAACATCAAACCATAGAAACAATTGTTAATTTCACCCAAGAGAATGACAAAATGAGACAACATACCAAAATTTATGGAATGCAGCCGAAGCAATTCTTAGGGGAATTTTTTTTATCTCTAGATGCTTACTTAAAATGGAGAAAGAAAAGATCAATAAATTGGACATGCAACTTAAAAAAGCTAGAAAAAGAACAAATTAAAAACCTCCAATTAAATACCAAATTTGAAATTCTTGCTGTCTAGGGGAGGGGAATGGGGAGAAGGAAGGGAGAAAAATTTGGAACACCAAGTTTTGCAAGGATGAATATTAACTATTTTTGCATGTATTTTGAAAATTGAAAACTATCATTAAATTTTTTTAAAAGTAATAACAGTATCATTTTGAAAAAAGGAAAAAGTAGCAATGACCTTCTTCAACAGCAGATAATCCAAAGTATTTCTGTTTTAGTTTGGTAAATAATAATTTAATAATAATTTTTCCCAATGAGACTTGCCTTTTTACATATGCTTTACTAAGGATCATATTAAAATAAACTTACACATCCTGAAAATGCCCTAGAGATGTGCTGGGCAGCAACAAGAAATAGGACTGGGATTCAATATCCACTTCAGAAAAGTCACAAGTTCAAAGCAAACTAGATCAAAATCTTTTTTTTGGACAGTTTAACCTAGAACATTAACAGTAGAAAAAGCATTTCAGTTTATCTAGTTCAATCCCCTTCATTTTGCTGATGAGAAAGTTGACGCCAAGAAGCACCAGATGACGTCCTCAAAGCCATCCAGTTAACTAGTAGCAACATTGACTTGCTTAATGGTGGGGAGTTTGCCCATATAACCTATTGAGGTTAATGATTCATTGGTTCTGAGCAGGCTGTGAAAAAGAAGCATGTTGTATAAGAATGTTATTAGGTGAAAACCCAACATGGGAACCTAACACACTCATACAGGATGTGGGCTGCTGTCTGGGGGCCTCTTACCTTACCTAGAGACCTACAAGTACCTTTGTTTCAATTATCATCGTATCTAGGTTTGTATTCAGTCTCTATTGTCTGCTATGACAACAGAGTCCAAAAGGAAGATCTGAGTTAGGACCACAGCCACTTCCCGATCACTGTTTCTGGGGACCAGGTGGTGAGTCAGATCCCAGAGGGGGAGGAAGTAATCCCAGACACATATATAGGGCCTTACCTTTCTCTCTACCTTAAAGCTACTCAAAGCTGAGACTTCTCTGGAAGTATTTTACCCTTACCCACATCTCCTGGGGATATCATATTATTACTCTTTTTCCTCTCCAAGGCTGTCTTGAAAAAGACATTTGCATTCAAATACAGATAACTGACCTCAGTTATATCCCACTTTTTTTTAGGGATATCCACTCTCTCCTTCACCCCAGCCTAAGATACCAAAATAAGAAGTAAGGATGTGATTGGAGGACAATGATGAGGAGATTCAACTCCTTATCATGGAACTGTTATCTATATAATGATGAAAAACCAAAATAAGAAGTAAGGATGTGTTTGGAGGACAAGATAAGGGGATTCAACTCCTTATCATGGGATTGCTATCCATATAATGATGAAAAACAAAAATAAGAAATAAGGATGTGTTTGAAGGACAAGATAAGGGGATTCAACTCCTTATCATGGAACTGTTATCCATATAATGATGAAATACCAAAATAAGAAGGAAGATGTGATTGGAGGACAAGGATAAGGAGATTCAACTCCTTATCATGGAATTGCTACCCATATAATGATGAAATATTAGAAACCTATGATGAATGTAGTTTGTGTATTCTTTTTTCTTTTCTTTTTTTTTTTTTTTTTTTCTTTCTTTTTTTTTTTTTTTTTTTGGAGGTGAGGCAATTGGAATTAAATAACTTGCCCAGGGTCACACAGCTAGGAAGTGTCTGAGGTTGGATTTGAACTCAAATCTCCCTGACTCCAGGGCCAGTGCTCTATCCACTGTGCCATCTGGCTGTCCCAAGTTCATGTATTCTTAAGTAGGTGCCCACAGACTCTCAAAGTCAATAGCTATCAGAGGGTTTATGAATTTGGCTAGAACAAATACATCTTTACTTCAGTATAATTATTTTATTAAATAATCTTATATATTTTATTTTATAGATTTAAAAACATTCTGAGAAAGGGTCCATAGGTTTCACCAGACTGCCACCAGACCACAAAAAAATGAAAAGTCCCTGATATTTCAGGGTATTCCAGAGTAAAATGAATACATTTAATTACATCAAATTTAAAAGTTTTTTTTTTCTTTCACAAACAAAGCCAGTGCAGCCAAAATTATAAGGAAAGCAGCAAATGGTGAGCATGGGTAGGGAGGGGGAGCAAACTTAAAGCAAATTTTCTGATGAAACCATTATTTATCAAAAATATAAGGAATTGGGGCAGCTAGGTGGTACAGTGGATACAGCACTAGCCCTGAAGCCAGGAGGACCTGAGTTCAAATCTGGCCTCAGACACTTACCACTTTCTAGCTGTGTGAACTTGGGCAAGTCACTTAACCTCAATTGCCTCAGCCAATACACACACATACACACACACACACACACATATAAGGAATTAAGTCTAATTTATAAAAAAAATAAGAGCCATTCTCCCATTGATAAGTAAATAGTCGCATAAAAATGCTCTGAATAATTACTTAATAGAGAAATACAAATTAAAACAAATTTAAGATACCATTGCATACCTATCAGATTGTCTAACAGAACAGAAAAGGAAAATGACAAATATGGAATTTGGAAAAAAGGGATGTGGAAAAATTGGGACACTAATGCTCTATTGGTGGAGTTTTGGAGAACTTTTTGGAACTATAGCCAAAGGGAAATAAAATTGTGCATATCCTTTGACCCAGTAATAACATGACTAGGTCCTGACACTACCAAATTTTGATGATCATTAATTAACATCCCACTACTCATCCCTCAAGATAAAAATGGATGGCCAAATTATTTCAGTAGTGGTGATTGGACTTTAATGGCATTTAAAACAGTTATAGACTTACCCTTGAGGAAGATTATTTTGACACTTGAGTGAAGTATGGACTAGAGTGGGCAGAAACTCGTGACAAGAAGCCCAGCCAGATGACTCTTGTTCACAGATTTTGTGTGTTAGGCTGAAACATTTGTTGTGCTGTGGGATCAACAAGGAACTGGAAAACAAGGCATAGCTGGGAGAGAGGAAGTGCAGCTTAAAATTTGAAAGTAATTTTTTTTTTACAATCTTTGCATTAATGAAGAAAAAAATTCTTTTCTCGGTTTCTGTTTAATTTGGGAAAGTCATTTTTACCATGCTATATATGCTACCAAAAGTGCCATGATTTGCTGTGGAAAAGTGTTTTCCTTCCATGTACACAACCAGCTGCTATGATTTTTTGGGGAAAAAAAACAACTTGAAATGATGGTCTGGGGGCCCAGAATACCAGGGTCCTCAATCTGGCTCTGCTGTTTCTGTGTGCCCCTTTAGTATTTAAATAACTTCTCTTTCTGTCTCAGTTTCTCTACTCTTAAAGTAACTGAATCCCTTCTTGTAAGTTGCTACCCATCTCTAGATCATCCAAGATGTCAGCCTTCCTGGCAGCAAAGTGATGGCCTAGATGTCTTTAGCTATTTTCAGAACCAAAATTTTGGGATGTATAGTTTGGCAAAGAATATACATTTTGGAAAGTCTTGTTCAGAGGTAGAAATATACCACTTCTCACAATGCATATCTTACAGGGTTGTTGTGAGGAAAAGATTTTGAAAACTGTGAAGGACTAAAGAAATAGAATCTGTTATTATTAATTATTGTTAGTCATAGCAATAATTTGGCTTTTTGGATTTAATTCAGTAAGTACTAATATAAATAGTATTCATTATTTTATTATTATTATATTATATATATGCAATATGTACAATATAATATTATTATATTAGTTATGAATAACATAACACATGAGAGACTACATAATAAATGAACAATATACAGAGTGGCCCAAAAGTCTTAGTGACATGTTAATCACTGATACCCTGCATATTTTAAAAATTGAATAAGAATTAAGAAGATGCTAGAACAATTGAAACTTGGTGTAGGAAAACAGTCAGGGAAACTCTTCATGGAGAAATTAAGCTTTGAATAAGATTTTGAAGGAGAGGGCAGAGATTTGTTTGATGTAGAGATGTGAAGAGGGCAATGTGTTAGGGAAAACACTAGTTTTAGAATCAGAAGTGCTGGGAGTTTTTCTGGGCAAATGGCAGAATCACAGAACTTAAGAGTTCAAAGAGTACCATCTAATCCATGTTATAAATAAATTTAAAAAAGGAACAACCCTAAAATGTTCCTGACAAGTAGCTTTTTCAACTGCTGCTTGAATTCTTCCAATGAGCCCACCTCTCCAGGCAGCTCATTCCACCTTTTGGACAACTCTAATTGTTTTTTTTTTTTCTTTTTTAAAAAAATAGCTTTTTCTTTTTTCAAATATATGCAAAGATAGTTTTCAACATGAAGTAGTTTGTTTCTTTTTTGAGAAAAACATAACTTTTATTTTATAACACCAATACTATAATATTTCTGTTTTCTCTCACATTTATAATTTTGCATTTTTTCTTCATTCATCTTCCAATGTTTCAGTTCTTTATATATTTTTAATAATGGCTTCCCATATTTTGCTGCTATTGCTTATATGAAGTCCTCTGTATAATCTATAATTTATTTCATAATTATTTTTGCCAGTTCAAACCTGTTTGCCACTTTCACTAGAACTGCTAATATGTCACACTCTTTACCTATCCAAGTTACAATATCTCCTCTATTTACTATTTGATTTAAAAAAAATGGAGTCTTTAAATTGAGCCTGATTAATAGAATCCCATAAAGATTTTTTCTTCTTTTTTTTAATAATAGGTTTTCATCTTCAACATACACACATACAATACAACATAGCAAAATCCTGTGCTCCAAAATTTTCTCCCTCCCTTCTAGATAGCAAGCAATCCAATATATGTTAAACATGTACAACTGCTCCACACATACCCCCACATCCATCATGCTGCACAGGAAAAATCAGACCAGAAAGGGAAAAAAAGAGAAAGAAAAAAAAAAGCAAGCAGGAAAATAGGTGAAAATACTATATCGTGATACACATTCAATCTCTATGGTCTTCTCTCTCTCTGGATACAGATGGCTCTCCATCAAAAGTCTATTGGAACTGGTCTGAATTGTCTCATTGTTGAGAAAAGCCATCAAAATTGATCATAGTATAATCTTATTGTTGCCGTGCTCTCTTGGTTCTGTTCATTTCCCTTAGCATCAGTTCATGTAAGTCTCTCTGAAATCATCGTGCTGATCATTTCTTACAGAGCAATAATATTCCATAACATTCATACACCATAATTTATTCAGCCACTCTCCAATTGATGGGCATCCATTCAGTTTCCAGTTTCTAGCCACTACAAAAAGAGCTGCCACAAACATTTTTGCACATGTGGGTCCCATTCCTTCCTTTAATATTTCTCTGGGATATAAGCCCAATAGAAACACTGCTGGGTCAAAGGGTATGCACAGTTTGATAAATCTTTAAATAGAGGTCCAAATTGCTATCCAGAATAGTTGAATCAGCTCACAACTCCACCAACAATGTATCAGTGTCCCAGTTTTCCCACATCCCCTCCAACATTTATCATTATCTTTTCCTGTCATCTTAGCCAACCTGAGAGGTGAGTAATGGTACCACTTTGAGGTACCACCAGCTCTAATTGTTAGGTAATCTATTCTGAGATCAAGCCAAAATTTGACTCTCTCCCACTTCTATCCACTCCTCCTGGTGTTGTCTGCTGGAATCAAATGGAACAAGTGTAATCCTTCAACTATTTTCTGAGGTTCATTTTCCAAGTCTGAAAAATGGGATAATAATATTTGCAGTACCTATCTCACTGAAGGAAAGGTAAACCTTACAGTGCAGTAATTATATGTTGTGATCATTGTCTTTGTTATTGTTAAAGTTAAGGGAGAATGGTCTAGGAAAGGCTGTGAGGATTCGGTAATTGGATGAGTGTGTAAACCTGTGGCAGGGCTTATGGGGCAGGAACAGAGAGCTTGGTCCAGCTCATGAGAAGACAGGAAAGTTATCAAAATAGGGCGGAAGGAGTCAGTGGTTAAAATAAAGGGGAAAGGCAGTGGAAATAACAGCTCTGCTGTTGGGTGCTTTGGCAGGAAATACAACCACTATTGATAAGGCCTGGTGAGCAGAGCACTTCCTTTGGTTAGTGCTACAGGTATAAGTTTCATTTCTTTTTATACTAGTGTAAAGTTGTAAACAACCCTCCCTCCTTTTCCCCCCACCTCTCATTTTCTCAAAGAAAATGTTGCTGGGGCAAAATCAATCTTTCACTTCCTGATCTCAATACCTAGTGGTATCTCACATTTATAGATGGCAAAAGATTTGTAATCAGTTTCATTTATTAAAAAAAAAAGAAAAGAAAGAAGAGAAGGAAAATTTTCCTAGTATTTTATAATTTTAATATCTTACCTCTGAGATTATTTCATTTTACTCCATATATGTCTTGTTTATATAAGCATACCCTGTTCTATTGTGCGTCATAGATAATTGTGTTTTTTACAAATTGAAGGCTTGTGGTAACTTTGTTGAATCAGCCCACATTTCTAACAGCATGTGCTCAAATTGTGTCAAATTTGGGTCATTCTTATAACAGTGTAAACTGATGATCTATGATCATCTTTGATGTTACTATTGTTATTGTTTTGGGGCACCATAAACTGCACCCATATAAGACAGTGAACTTAATCAATAAATGTTATATGTCTTCTCACTGCTTTATTGACTGACCATTTCCTCATCTCCCTTCCTGTCCTTGAGTTCCCTCTCTCCTGAGACACAGCACTATTGAAGAATATTACATAAGCTTAGTTGATAAAGCAGTGACAGGGTTTGAGAAGATTGATTTCAATTCTCAAAGAGGTTCTACTGTAGGTAAAATGTTATCAAACAGCATCACATGCTATAGAGAAATCTTTTGTGGAATGAAAGGTTAATCAGTGCGGTAGACTTCATTGTTTTATTTTAAGAAATTGTTAGGGGAAGCTAGTTGGTTTGGTGGATAGAGCACCAGCCCTGAATTCAGGAGGAACCGAGTTCAAATTTGGCCTCAGACACTTAACACTTCCTAGCTGTGTGACCCTGGGCAAGTCACTTAACCCAAATTGTCTCAACAACAACAAAAAGAAATTGTTACAACCATCAGAATTTTCAGCAATGACTACCCTGATTAATCAGCAGCCTTCAACCTAGAGACAAGACCTCCTACAAGCAAAAAGATTATGACTCACTAAAGATTCAGATGATCGTTAGAATTGTTAGGCAATAAAGTATTTTTAATATATATTATGTGTATATATATGTATATATATACACATTGTTTTTTAGACATAATACTATTGTATACTTCACTAACAGACTATAGTATAGTGCAAACATAACTTTTGTATGCACTGGGGAACCAAAAAATTCATTTGACCCATTTTATTGCTATATTCTCTTTATTGCAATAATCTGGAACCGAACCAACAGTATCTCTAAGGTACATCATTGTTTGTATATAGTCTCCTTTATCTGAGTCTGGGCTCCTTGAGAAAACAGTTTAATTTTTTGTGTCTTACTTTGTATTCTCAGCACTTAGCATGAAGCCTGACATATAGACAATGCTCAATAAATGTTTATTTACTTGATGTGATTAATGGTTAATACAATTCCAGTCTGAGAGAGTCAAGGAGTCCCAGTTTCAGACAAAACAAAACAAGAAAATGCATGAAGTTGCTATTTTTATGAGCATTTCATATTAGGAGATAGAATGAGAGTATAAACTGGAAGCTTATCAGAATCATCAATAAAGCAACACCAAATTATGAGGACTAGGGCTGAGATCTACAAAAAAGTACAATAGAACTGCTATCTGAACAACAGAGGCTCCCTACTGTGGATCTTGGCCATTAGGGTATTGATTGACCTCCCCAAGAATTTGTATTGGGCCTCTGAAGAACTATGGCATCAACATTGTAATGAGGGTGGACAACCATAGAGATAGAACATCTAAGGACAGATGTTTGAGTGAATCTGATGAATAGTGACAAAGGAACATTTCTAAGTGACAAGGTAATAAGAAAAAATTGGGCCTATTCCATCTGATATGGCTGGATGAATATACTATTGACATCACAAGGAGAAAATGAAGAAGACACAGATAACATGTGGCTGAAAAAGATGGGGGTTTTAGTAGACCTCAAGATCAATGATATGATATTGTAATCAGAAATGCAAGTAGGTAGAGCATCAGCCCTGAAGTCAGGAGGACCTGAGTTCAAATCTGGTCTCAGACACTTAACATTCCCTAGTTGTGTGACCCTGGGCAAGTCACTTAACCCCAATTGCCTCAGCAAAAAAAAAAAAAAAAAGCAATCTTGTATTGTAATTAAGAGGCATAGTTTCTAGGAATAAGGAGATAACTATATTCTGTGCTCCACCCTACTCTATCCTAGTTAGACCATATCTGGAGCATGGTACTCAGTTTTGGATGCCATATCTTAGAAAGGATGCTTATAAACTGGAGATCATGCAGAGAATAATCAGAATGCTGAAGGAGTATCAGTTTATACCAAATGATATTCAATCAAAAAAAATGAAAATGTTTACTCTGAAGAAAAAAAAGCCCATCAGGGACATTGCTATCTTCAGGTACTAGAAAGACTATAATATGGAAGAGGGATTTATTGTATTCTTCTTGTCCCCAGAAGGTAGATCTAGGAATAATGAAATAAGTGTATATTGCAAAGAGGGAAATTTGGATTTGATCCTAATGATTAAAGTTATTCAAAAGTAGACTGGGCTACTTTCTAATGTAGGGGGTCCTCTTGACTGGAAATCTTCAAGCAAATGCTGATTGACCATTTGCTGAGTGTGGGAATTCCTTTTGCAGGTATGGGTTGACCAGATGGCCTTTCCAACTGAAAGCCTGTATCTCTGTGATTCTCTCTTGGGTTTTGGCATTTTTGAGGTGCCAGTATAGTGGAAAGGACACTAGATTTAGAAATAAAAAGGATCAGTTTTAAAACCTGGTTCTTTTGTTTACTACTTGTATGATGTTGAATAAGTTGGGAAATAAAAGAGAAACAAGTTCCTAATAGTGTGCCAGGTATTCTGCCAAGCACTTTACAAATATCTCACTACGTGAATTCTAAGGTTCTGTTAGATTTGAAATCTTATGTCAGATTAAAACATGAAAAAGGAAAGAAGAAAACACCCAAACAATCAAACAAAAAAAAGAATGTGAAAATACTATGCTTTGATTCACTGTTCATAATTCTCTCTCTGGCACTTTCTGTCCTAAGTCTTACTGGAATTACCTTGATTCACCTTATTATTGAAAAGAGCCTAGCCCATCACAGTTGATCATCACATACAACAATTCATACAATCATAGCAAAAGTATAAAGGCAAAAATTTTTGAAAGACTTAAGAATTTTGATCAATGCAATGATCCGTCATGGTTTTAGAGGACTGATGATGATGTTCCCACCTGATTCCCACTCAAGACAGATTGGTGATAGACTCAAGATGCAGAATAAGAGAGAGATTTTGGACATAGTGTAGGAATTTTCCTTGACTATTCAATTTTGTTACAAGGGTTTTTCTCTCTTTTTCTTAAAAAAAAAAAAACAGAAAAATGAAGTGGACAAAAGAAAGATCAAAAATAAATCATGGCTAATCAAGACAGCTTTCAAAGTTACATGCTGATAAAAAAGGGCTCATATGATGATTTAGTGCTAACATTCTAATAGGGAGAGAAGAAGCAAATGTCTCTTCTGAACCTGCAAATCTTCAAAGAAAAGAAAGAGGAAGGACTGGTTCTGTTCTGAGATTTTTAAAGGAGAAATCAAGAGGAGAATAAAAGGAATATGCCAGTGTAGAAAGAAGGAAGAAGGGGGAAGAACTTGCTATTTCTCCTAATTGGGATATATGAGAAGTAGGAAATAATAAAGGAATTTGAATCCAATGAACTACACACTTATCTAAAATGGAAAAAGAAAAGTTGAATACTTAAGTGCATCAAAAGTTTGTTGTAGAAAAATATCAAATTTAATAGGAAAACAATGGTGAAAGGGGCAATGATAAGTGGGAAGATGATACCTGAGAAGTATTGTTGTTTTTGTTGTTGTTGAGTTGTTTCACTTGTATCCAACTCTTCATGATCCCATTTGAGGTTTTCATGGCAAAAATAGTGAAGTTGTTTGCAATTTCCTTCTCCATCTCATTTGACAAATGGGGAAACAGATAAATAGGATTAAGTGACTTATACAGCCAATAATTGTGTGATTCTGGATTTAATCTCATGTCTTACTCCAGATCCAGTGCTCTGTCTCCTGTAAAGCAAATGTTTTGATTTTGGTATAACAGAATCCAAAGAAATGCCTTAGATTTTCTCCTAAATAATTGGAAAACATCTGAATAAAATGTGGCATATAAATATACTATTCAGTTGTGAAAATTGATGAAAGAGGCTATTTTGTAAAATACTGGGCAATATCAAGTGAATAATTTTTATGAGAACATCTGCATTGTAAAGACAAAAAACTCTGAACTATGTCTATAGAGAAACTCTGAAAAGATTGTTAACCACCTCTTAACAAATTGATGATGGACATAGAAAAAGTCTTATATTTTTGGCCACTGCTTAGATTCATTCTGCTTGAATATGCTTATATGGTACAGGGATTTTTTTCTCCTTTATTTCTTTTCAATTTTAAATTCAGGAATGAGGCAAGAGCAAATCATTAAAAAAGTAGAAAAAAAAGTTATATGCTGAACTGGATAATATAAATTTAATAATTTTTATGAGGACATCTGCATTGTAAAGATAAACAGCAACTCTGAACCAAGTCTGTGAAGAAACTCTGAAAAGGTTGTTAACCACCTCCTAACAAAGAGATGATGGACACAAAAAAAGTCTTATGTTTTTGGCCACTATTTAGAGTCATTCTGTTTGAATATGCTTATATGGTACAGAGATTGTTTTTTTTAATTTCTTCTCAGTTTTAAATTAAGGAATGAGGCAAAAGCAAATCATAAAAAAGTAGAAAAAAAAGTTATATGCTGAATTTATTATATGCTTCAAAAGAAAAGCAAGCTTTGTACAATAGAGGCTTGCAATGAAAATGGAAATGCTAATCTTATTTGGCACTTGTTTAGTTCAGAATAAAAAAAAAAACCAAAAAAAAAATAAAATACCCCTTGTGCACGCACAAAAAAGGGAATAAAAGCATTCTTGAGATTTAACTAGTCCAGATAATACAGCTTTCTGGTTACTTAAATTTTTTTAAAGCCAACACATGAGTAGTTGGGTCTTCTTAAGCTTGACATATTTCCCATGAACATATTGGGTATTACCCATCTGATTGGGTAGGTTTCAATGGTTTGTGTGCCGGGGAGGGGAGTTGCTACCAATTGAACCAATACTGAAGTTTTGCTGAATATCCCTTTCATTCTATTATTAAGTAAACTTCCTTTTGTTAAAAGTTGTAAAAAAAAAAAAAAAAAAGGAAATTAGTTGGGGTGGAATGTGATGATGTGGCTATTTGTTGTTGAGTCTGGCTCTTCCTGACCCCATTTGGGGTTTTCTTGGCAAAGATACTGAAGTGGCTTGCTATTTTCTTCTCCAGATCATGATACAGATGAAGAAACTGAGGCAAGCAGGGTTAAGGGACTTGTCCAGGATTACATAGGTAGTAAATATCTGAGGTTAAATTTGAATCCAGAAAAATGGATCTTTCTGACTCCAGGTCCATCCCTTTATCCACAAGGCACTACCTTGTTGCTATGACGATACAACTGTAGGCCATCTAAACATGTGGCTTTGAGTTCAGAACAGCATGGACCCTTGGAGTTCCAGAGTTTAATGGGTTAAATCCCCCATGTTATGACTTGAGATATTTAGTGATCCAGAAGATGCATTAATTGACAAAGCATATGACAAGGAGATGGCCCAGGGGGATGGTTAAGGAAGAAAGAATATTGCAAAGGAAGAGCTGAGTCAAATGCTGTTAAAGATGATAAAAAATGAAAAAAAAAAGTCTTCAGAAAGGGTGTTTGGGAGATTATTAGTAGTCTCTGAAAGAACATTTTTTAGTATGATGATAAGGAAGGAAGCCAGATTGCAATGGGTTGAGGAAAGAGGGGGTGGAGAGGAAATAGAAGAACTGAATGTAGAAGACTTTTTTCTAGAAGCTTGCAATGGAAGGGAAGCAAAGAAAAAAATGGGTCAAATTCAGAATTCAAAATCCTGTAAAAATGAATGCTAAAAAATTTCTTGACATGTAACTGGAAAAAAATAATTTTTTAAAAAGAGATGGAGTCAATAATTAGGTTGGATAAAGCAAATATTCTTAAAATTGGGGCTTACAGACATCCAAAAAATCCTTAGATAGATTTCAAGGAGTTTGTTAACTTGGAGGAAAAAAAATACATTTCCCTTCCAAAATCATTGGTTTCTTTGTAATCCTATGTATTTTGTTTTATGCATTTAAAAACATTATTCTGAAAAGGAGTCTAGAGGTTTCACCAAACTGAGAAAAGGGGTTCATCACACACACACACATAGCCAGGATAATAACATCTGGTATAGAAGAACTGGGGACAAGTATTTTAAGTTTGAAGATATATGAGCATTTTTTAAGGCAGAAGGAAAATGAGGCAGAGATATTGATGCACATAGAAAAGGGATGAATCCTAGAACAAAATCCTAGAAATAGTGAGAGCATGAAAGGGGAGAGAAATTAGATTCATCTTTTTGTCACTGAGAAATATGAATTGTAGAGGAAAGAAATCTTTTCAGTGTGATAGAAAACTAAATTAATCATTACAGCGTTGGGATAGGATTAAATTTCCTTAATGAAAAAGGAAAGAGTTTGGAATGATTACTGGGGGGGGGATGGGAGTAGAATAAATTGAGTGGGACTGCTGAGCACCATATGTATCCCAATAAAGATAAATTGGAAGTTTCCCTAAGCTTAGTGAGATGTCAGTCTAGTGAGGGCAGGAAAATGTGTACATAAATATATTTAATATTTCATTTAAATAAACAGAAAGACCTTTTCAACAGATTTTAAAACCCTGTCTCAAACATTTACTAATTCTCTGCTCCTAGGACAGGATACTTCACTTTGCCTCAGTTTCCTCATCTGTTAAATGAAAGAGTTGTATTCACTAGCCTCTAAGATCTCTTCTAGTTTGAAATTTAAATGCTTGTGATTTAATAAGTGTCTAGTGAGTGCAGAGCATTCTGCTAAGCACAGGATGGAGAAGATAAAAACTTCAGAAAAGATATGATCTGGGTTCTTATGAAGCTTACTGTATAGTAGAAGAATAAGAAATAAGTACACTATTGCAAGGATTTGTGAATTTATAATATAATATATTTATAATATTTACAATATAATATAATTATAATATTATGCAATATATAAAATATTATATTGTAATATAATATAATTGAGCAATAATTTTGAGTCCATCATCTCTACTAAAACAGATCTACTAAACCCATTGAGTCATAGTAAATAGTCTTGGGGAGCTGTTGTAAGTGACCCCTTGGTGATGTGCCTCTATGGGACACAACTTTACATTAAGTGCATTATAAAGGAATATGGTATGCTGTGATGGCACAAGGAAGAGATCTTTATTATACAATGACCACAGAAAGTAAGGTAGTTCCTTGGGGAGCAAATTCAGTAACAGTCAATATTCTAGTATTCAAGAATTGCTGTCTTTTACAGAAATAGGACAGATAGGACATGTAGTCAATTTAAAATACATGCAATATGGTTAAAGATCGCCCAATGAAATGCTACTCTAATGTCTTGGGGTATGTGGGGTGTGTGAGGGCTTACTGAGCCCTTTACATGGCTGCTGTGACATTCAAAAACTTTGAAAGTTTTTGTTTCTGTTTAATTAATCTTTCTGTTTAATTAATCATTTTATCAATAATGCTAGCATACTACTAATAAAATGAATCAATGACATGCTTAAATGCCAAAGATGAATCATGGCAATGGGCTCACAGTTTATATGACCTTGGGAGAGTGGCTATTCCTGAGGATGACAATCAGCTCTAATTGTTTAATAATTAATGAGAGAGAATGAATATTGCAGATAGAGCACCAACCCTGAAGTCAGGAGGACCTGAGTTCAAATCTCGCCTCAGACACTTAATACTTCCTAGCTGTGTGACCCTGGGCAAGTCACTTAACCCCAATTGCCTCAGGGAAAAAAAAGAATGAATATTGCAGTCTGAGGTAGACCTATTCTAATGAGGGGTAGAGGGAATGTAACTTTGATTATGTCATTTCCTTCTAAATTATCCAGCTTTGGGCATTTCAATATAAAAATTTATCCCCACCCCATTCCATACCTGTGTAGAGCACAATGGACTTCTTAAATTCCTTGTGAGGTTGGATGGGATCTGAACAAGAGTGAGGAGAAATTGAATTCACTCATTATCAGCAATGTCCTTCCAAGACTAAACTTAGAGATTTCTGAAAAAAATCCTGGTCCTAATAAATAATTGATTATTAAAGAGAGAAATGATTATTTCTCTCACTATTCATTCACCTTTGGTGGTCCACTCACTGGTGACTCCAAGAAGCCATGCTGAATGCATGGCTCTAGAGATGGACTAAACCAGATTGAAGGTTCAGACCTCAAACTTGTCATTGAATTAGGGAGATGTCTACTCCAAGCATGTGAAGACTTCCCCTGGCAGAATGGGCAGATGAGAACAATGTGTTCCAATGACCATTTAGTCAGCTAAAGCAAGCATTGTGGCCCCACTACATCCTGAACCATCACTAGCCATCCTGATTTTTTTTTCTTTTTGCTGAGGCAATTGAGGTTAAGTGACTTGCCCAGGGTCACACAGCTAGGGAATGTTAAGTGTCTGAGACCAGATTTGAACTCAGGTCCTCCTAACTTCAGGGCTGCTGCTCTATCCACTGCGCCTCTTAGGTGCCCCTAGTCATCCTGATTTTGTCTTTCCACTGTAATCAATGACTCTGGAAGAGAGAATGAGACCGATGACTTTGTGCAACTCTTCCCCAATTTATACACAAGCCAAGGCATCACCCCATGATGTCATTGGTCCTCTCAGAAAAAGAAGGATGAATGACAACAACAATAACTCCAATGTCTCATCACTATGTGGAGAGGACCTTTGAGTTCTTGAAAACTGTGCCAGGAAAAGGTTTAGCCTGGTAGCTTGTAAACTAGAACTGTTTTTGGGTACATGCTTGACTGTTTCCCCAGGGACCATTTAGTTTAGAGGCTCCTCAGAGGTTGATGAAATTTTTGACCACAGAAATTGGATATGTTGAGTCTGAGATGTCTATGGGACATTCAATTTAATTGTTCATGTGGGACAGAAATTCCAGAGAGAGAGTAGACCTGGAAATATATATATATATGTAGGTCTAGAAGCAATCTTTGTAGTGATGATAATTGAAATTGTAGTCACTGGTGAGGTTACTCAGAGAGTATACAAGAGAGAAAGCCCAGAATAGAACCTTAGGATATACTCATAGTTAGAAGGCAGAATATTGATTATGTTCCAGTAGCAGAATGAGAAGTAATCAGGCAGGAAAAGATCCAAGAAGAAAATGGATCATGAAAACCAAAAGAAGAAAGAGTAGCTAGGAGAAGAAAGTGGGAACATTCAAGAAGGATAAGAATTGAGAAACAGTCAGCAGGTTTGCTGGTTAAGCTATCATTAATAACTTGAGTGAATGATTTGAATTGATTGATGAAGTGATGGAAGGGCTGCTTTCTGCATAGGTAGAAAGGATACTTTTACCAATGAAATTATGTAACTTTGACATATTAAAGCATAAAGATAGATTGATTACTGAAGAGTAATTGAAGAAGAGTGACTGGAGAAAGGAATTTGAGTTGTGATTCACAGGAAGAGAAAGATGTGGAATGAAGGTGGAAAATTTGGGCAAAAATTGAGACCCCCCCCCCTACTTTTATCTGCTTACTTTCCCTCGTCCCTGTCCTACACCCAATTAGTGGTAAGCCTTGTCAATTCTACCTCTACAAAAGTTCATTCATTTATTCCCATCTATCTACTCACACAGCCATTTTTACCATATGTCATCTGGTCTAATGTAATAGATAAGTAATAATCAAATAATCCATCTTTCATTGAATATCTACTATGTGCCTTGAAATCTATGTGGGGGGGGCACAAAATTATATGCTAAAATCCTTTCCCATAAGAAGCTTATGAGTTAGTTGAGGGATTATGGAGGGAGATATGCATGCATGAACCAGAAAACAATACAAGTCAGTATATAATTAAGCCTAAATTGCATATTACAGACTTAAAAAGTTGTCAGACTCTTTTGAACTGAGACTAGACTATTTAATGCTAGGGTTGGAATCCCTACCTCCAACCTCCCATCTCCCCACCCAAAGTTGGATCATCTGTACTCAAAGTGCTACTTTGAAGAAGTTTCAGGGTAGGGTAGAGAAGGTTTGCATTTTATCTCTATTTCTATGGAGTCTCATTAAATTCCCTTAACCACAATGGGATAGGGTGTTATAACCTTCAGTTACCAGCAGTTTTGGGGACAAAACCATGACAGAAGATCTATCAACAGAAGGCCTTGGAGATTGAGGTGAGCCATTCTAGAGGGTGGAAGGTTGAATTTGTCAAAAGGGTAGAATTCTGCAAATATTGAGGTTCCTCTCCAATTAACTGAGGCTTAAGGGTCTGACCAGATTTGGGAGTGAGGAAAAGGAACCCAGGGATGGAGGGAGCTGAAAAAGGGAGAACAGGGAAGCAAGGAAGGGGAAGATCAAGGCTTTGTGGGGAGTAGGATGGCTGAAAATATAGCATAGGCTAGGGACATGAATGAAGATGGGATAGGATAATAAGTTTAGAATTGAAGAGGTGTTTCAGAAGTCATCTAATCTGATTTCTTTATTTGCAGATGAGGTCCCTGCGGTTGGGGAGATCACCTGCCCAAGACCACAAAGGTAGTAAACTTCAGAGAAGGGAACTCAAGTCCTCCAATTGGGAGCTCTTTTTACTCTATCTCATGACCTCATTCCAGCAGTCCAACTGGGAGCCAGATGGATAAAAGGGAAAAAAATTAAAGAAAAAGAAAAAACAAACAAACAAACAAAAACAACAGTAGGAATTGGCAAATGAACAAGATCTAAGAGGTGTCAGGAAAAGAAGGGCATGATCGTTCGGTTCTGATCTAGACACTCTGGAATACCATGACAGATTTCTGAATCTCTGGGAGAGAGGGTATTTTTCCTCCTGAAAGAATCGTAAAATGGGAAGGGACCCCAAAAATATTCCAACTAATACTTAGAAAGTCATTCTCAAAATCCCTGCAAGTCGTCTTCATCCAGCCTCTCCTGGAGGTGGTGCAGTGTTCTGAGAATCAAAGGATCTCACTGTGTTGTTTATTTTTAATTCTTTGGAGGCGATCAGGGTTAAATGATTTGTCCCGAAAGCGTCCTGAGGTCGCTTTTGAACTCAGGGTCTGTGCTTTATCCACTGCATCATTTGGCTCAGTTTAAACCTGCCTTTGTCATGATTGTGTGACTGTGCAAATCGTCACTGAACTTTGGGGGGCCCGTTTCTTCCTCAAGAAATCAAAGACTTGGCTAGAGGGTTTCTAAAGTCTCTTCCCTCCCCTCCCCGCAATGATTCCATGAACATCTCCAGGGAAGGAAAAATTACTACCTCTAGGGCCAGACATCTCACTTCGGGACAGCTCTGGTTTCCAGGAAGTTTTCCTATCTAGTTAGTGGTCCCACTGGTCTTTGTTGGACCCTTTAGTGCAAGGCAGAATTCCTCTTCATCGTAGACCCGGTACCAGTGTGTTCTTGTCCCCCTCCCATCTCTATTCCCTGCCCTCCATCTTTTCTAGTCTACACAGACTCAGTTCCTCTAAACTATCCTTGTATGGAGTGGTATCCAGTCCTCCCCACACTGGTCCTTCTCCGCTGGATGGTGTCCAGATGGCCAGTGTTTTCCCCAAAGCCGGGAGTCGAGCTCCATTTTCCATCCATAGCCTGACCCAGGCGGGGTGTTAGGAAGGCTCTCTCGAGCTCCGTCCGCTCCACCTCTCCTTCTGAGGGGCGGGGAGAGGAGGAGATCCGACAGTCAAAATCTCCTTCTGAGGGTCGGGAGAGCCCAGCCCCTGGGATTCAGCACCGCCCCGTTCCCGGAGAGCCGGGCGCGGACGGGCAGTCAGCCGCCCGGGCTGCAGCCCCGAAGTTGGAGCTAACTCCTCGGGCAGGTGAGGAGAGGGCGGCTCCGGGGCCGGAAGGTGAGCCGCCCCGCCCCGGGACCGCCCTCCTCTCTCCTTCCCTCCGTGAAAGTGAAAGTGCCGTGGCTGCAGTGGGGGGTGGGGTGGGGGTGTGTGGAGTGGAGTAGGGGGGCGGGGAAGGTGGGGAACCCGCAGCCCGAGGAGTCCCGCATCCTGCGGGGCCATGGACGGGCTCAGCCGCCGCCTCCGAGCCAGCCTGAGACTGAAGCGCCGCAGCTGGGGTCAGTGCGGGCACCGGGGCAGGGCGGGGATGAGGGGAGGTCAGCGCCAAAGGTCTTCGGGGCACCAGAAGCTGGGACTGAGCGGGGTCAGGGTGCCCAGGACCAGGAGCTAAGCGGGCTGGGGGTTTCGTGGAGTGACAGGAGTGGGGACTTGGAAGTTTGGGGTCAAGGAGGGACGAGGGGGGGAGGAGGGGGTAGCGGGGGGAAAATCGGGTAGAACCAGAGTAAGGCGGGGCCGGCGACCTCGGTAATGGGGGGGATGGGTTCGCAGGGGTGGGGGTGGGGTCATAGTGAGGCTCAGATCCGAGAGCAGCAGGGTGGTGAAACCCACCGTTTTCTAAGGAAGCCACGTGTGCCTCTGGGCAGGAAGCCCGTGGTGCAACCGCTGACAATACGTGCGAGCTCTGCTTGCCCTCGGGAGATGACTTTGGTCTTGGCCATGGCTCGAGCCCGGCTCTCGGTCCTGAATCTGCCGTTCCCCTGGAGTCCAGATCCCCTTACCTTTCGCAGCCCAGCAGGGACCCTGGACGTAACTTTGACGTAAGCAGTATGGGGCCATTCTGGGTCCTGGATGGCACCTGGCTCCGTTTGGGGCTCTCTCCTCACCAGCACCGGGTGGTTCTGAAGGTCTCATTTCCAGATTTATCGTGCAGTGCATTTAATGAATTTTCCCCCCCTCCCCCACCAGGAGGTATATTTGCCCAGGGGAATTGGGCTATAATTTTAGAAATGGGGGAAAGTTTATTCATGCCCGGAGTGAAGCCGAAGGTACAGTGCACAGCAGCCTGGCATTCTGGGATAGGAAGTGGCCCGGCCTCCTGCAGAGTTTGGCCGTGGTAGCAGGGAGATAGCTCGGCAGGATACTCTTGGTTATCTCTGGGGCAGAGAAACGGCCTTGCTTTCCTTCTCCAGTTATGACAAGTTAAGAGTCTAAATGAATCAGCACCTCCTCCCACAACACCCCTTCGAAAGGAGGAAGGTGGGTGCCCATTCCTGCTGATCTCTGCTTCAACATTGCACTCATTTTGTACATAATTCTCCCCCCCCCCCACTTCTGCCCCTCCCCTCCCCATAGAACTCTTTGTCTTCCTGCCCCAATGGTGTGGCCATTGCCCACGTTTTGGAGTCTCCTAGGCAGATGTAAAGTGGGGTATTCCATGTCTTTTACTGGATCATAAAACTCCTTTTAAAGAAAGGAAAGGGAGTCGGTTGGCTGGGGGTGTTCGAGACAGGTCTGAGTCAGGACCCTTACAGATCTTTCCCAATTGTATGGGAATCTGCGTAAATGGGCCCCCAATTTCCCAAACCCGACTGCCAGGTTTAGAAGAATAGTCTCTTCACAATGCCCTCTCTCCCCCATGCCATGCCATGTTTGGGGGTGGTTGTGAGGAAGTCAGGGGGTTTATTCTGAAGAACTAAGGTGTTCCTTGCTTGCTCTCAGCAGCTATTCCTGGTAGCAGAGAGAGGGGACACTGAAATATTGGAAATGGTAGAGCAGCCAGTCTTACCTGTATTGGGCTTTGGCATTCTGCCCAGGCGAGAGGGTGTGCCTGCCCCTTCCCACTCTTTCCCTCCTTCTCTTCTCCTTAGGGGACACCTGGACTTAAGCTCCTTCCTTTGTGCCTCTTGGATTAGGTGAAGGAGGGGAGAAAGGAGAGTGGCTTTTATTTCAGGGGGAGGGGCACCCCCGATAAGATGGAGAGCAGCTGAACAGAAGGGAGGAGAAAGGCTTGAGCTATTCTATTTCTAATAGTCACCCGATCATCCGCTTGAATGCTGGAAACAATTTTAGTGACCATTTAGTCCAACTGCCTGATTTTACCGATGAGGACACTGAATTGTCCAAGTTAAATGAATTAAGTTGGGAAGTGGCAGAATTAGTATTTGAATTAAGGTCTTCTGATTTCAGATCAATTCTTTTTCTCACACTTAATCCTGATGCTTCCTTTTCTGTGAGGTCACTGGGCAGAGCTCTTTGAAGGATGAGAAATCATACAGCCATTGTAGCCTTAGCTACTTGTTGGTTGAATGGGTTCATCTTGTTGCCTGGCTCCTCAGCAAAGGGTTCTATGGGAAGATGATCTTCACCCAGTCCATGATCTTCATCCAGTCCATTTTAACCTAGAGTGGGATTAAGTGATGTACCAGGCACTCTGCTAAGGGCTGAAGATTCAAAGGAGCACCACTATATTCAAGGAGGGAAGGAAAAAAAGCATTTATTAAATACCTACTGTATGCCAGGAATGGTGCTAAACATGATGATGCTGAAGATGATGATAGCTAACATGTATATATTAATTATTATATGCCAGGTGTTATACTGAGGGCTTTATAATTATTTGCCTTATTTGATCCTCACAATAACCCTAATAGTTTGTCAATTCTGTCCAATTCTTCATGATCCCAAATTGGGGTTTTCTTGGCATTTGCCATTTTTCCAACTCATTTTCCAAATGAAGCATCGGAGGCAAATAGGGTAAAGGGAATTGCCCAGAGTCACACAGCTGGTTAGTGCCTGAGGCTGGATTTAAATTCAGAGAGATGAGTCTTCTTGATTCCAGGTTCAGTACTCTATCTACTGAGCCACCTAACTGCCCATCCTGTTTTACAATTGAAGAAACTGAGACAAACATAGATTAATTGACCAGTCATATAGCTAGGAAGTATCAGAGGTTGGGTATGAATTCAACTTTTTTTATTCCAAACCCTATAACCTGAATGCTTCTAGGAGTTTCCTCTTCCCTGTATACTCACCTATATCACTGATCCCCAGTTCTTATTCTATTTCGGATGCCCAGCGCAGCAGCTATTCTATTTGGTCTCCCCTGAAATAAAAATAAAAAGGAAAGAAAGAGCATTCCCTTCTGGGCCTGATGCATAATAACTAAAGCCAGCCCCCACTCCTACCCCCAGCTCCTGACACTTTTGCCATAAGACACACTGCCTTTATGACTCTGATGAGGATAAAACAAGAGGAAATGGGCTAGAAATGCATCATAAGGTATTTGTAAATGAGAAGGATTTCCTGAGGCTTGTTGAACACTGAAAAATGTTATCTGAAATGATTTGAAAATTTTTACAAACAGGAGTTATTCTGACATGTTCAAGGCAACTAAATTGTATTTCTTTGTTTTTTGAGTGTTTTTTAATTTTCTTTTTGGCAGTGTCTTGCCCAAGGTCACTTGGCTAGTAAGTGCTAAATTGTATTTCAACTCAAAGCCCTAGATGACCTCTCAAGATCTCCTCAACATTTCTCATTCTTATTTTTTCACTTGTTCTTATCTCAATTTCTCTATTTGTAATTGTTGTTGATTGTTTCAGTGGTGTCTACTTTTATGACCCCATTTGGGGTTTTCTTGACAAAGATATTGGAATAGTCTGCCATTCCTTTCTTCAGCTCACTTTGCAGATGAGGAAACTGAGGCACACAGTTAAGTGACTTGTCCAGGGTCACACTGCTAATAAGTTTCTGAGGCTAGATTTGAACTCAAGAAGATGAGGTTTACTGACTGCAGGCTTGAAATTCTATCCACGGTACTACCTAATTGTAATCAGGAGATGAAATTTCCTCAGACGAGGAAGTGGTTTTGAAATGAAATATTATTCATGAAACCCTTGGGAGAAAGGTGTGGTGGATATACTAGCTGTCATGGTCATTAACTATCCCTCTAATTATCAGCATTAGCACAGGTTGTTTTTGCCTAGAATTTAGGCCATCCTCCAAATTGGGGAACCTCCCAAAGAACTTGATCCTCCTTTTCCCTGTCCATTTTTTTCTTCTGTCTTCCTGGAGGGTTGTGTGCCAGCCGTGACTGTGAGTGAGCCTGGCAACCTTCCCTCTGACTTCTGTCTCCATCCCTGGTTTCAGGTAGTTTTCTCAACCAGGCTTTATTCATCATATTAGCAAGAGTATACGTGAGGGGGATGTACTATATAAAGGCACAAGAGTAGAGAGATGAGCTGGGTTCAAATCTTGACCTTGTCACATACTAGCTATGTAACTTGAGGCAAGTCAATTAATTTTTCCTTTATAAAAGGAGGGGGTTGGACCCAATTAGCAGTTTGCAATTTTGGGTCCATCAACTTTTTTTTTTTCCAAGACATTCTGAGTTAAGTGACTTGCCAGGTTCAAGTGTCTGACCTCAGATTTTAACTCAGTTTCTCTTGACTTCAGAGCTGGTGCTCCATCTGCTACACCACTTAGGTGTCCCCCATCATCTTTTTTTTTTTTTTTTACTAAGGCAATTGGGGTTAAGTGACTTGCCCAGGGTCACACAGCTAGGGAATGTTAAGTGTCTGAGACTAGATTTGAACTCAGGTCCTCCTGAATTCAGGGCTGGGGCTCTGTCTACTGCACCACCTAGCTGCCCCAACCCATCAACTTAAAAAAATATTTTGATAACTATATTTTTATATAATTAGTTTTCTTTATATTCCTATTTTATTTTATGCATTTGAAAACATTTTTTTGAAAAAGGGTCCTTAAACTTCTCCAGATTATCCAAGGGGGCTAAAACAATAAAAATAGTTAAGAAAAGCTGTACTAGATTATGTCCAAAGTCCTTCCCAGCTTGAACATTATCTTATCTTCATGACTCCATTTCCTGGAAAATTCCAGTTCTTAGTACTTGACTTTGCTATTAGTCTTGGGACTTTTTCTTTCCACTATCTTCTAAATGCTCTTCATCAAACCCTAGCATCTCACCCTCTTGATTCCAAAGCAGCTTGGTTCCTTCTGTTAGATAGTTGCAGGACCCAATCCCAAATTACATCTTCCTCTTCCATCGCTGCCGTCGTCACAACTGGATCTATAATTCTTCCTTGTCCTGATTGGCTGTAGAAGGGAGAAGTTTCAGAGAAACAGACTTATGAGGAAACATTCCCAAATAATTAGAGCTGTCCAAAAGCCAAATCAGATCACTCCCTAGACTCTAGCGTGAGCACTGACAAACATTACCCATCAGACCTTAATTTGTTGTCCCATTGAATGTTTAGACTTAAGAGAGTGATAGATAAAAATGAGAATAATACAGATTAAGCTAATTTATTTATTTTTTGTGAGTCAGCTATTAAACATTTATCTGTATTCCCCTGGCCTTTTTCCAACCTCAGATCTCCTTTCATTGCCATATGACCCATTTTTAGCAGATGATAGAGGGGATTCCTATCCAGGTAGACATCTTTCCAACACAGACTTTCTGTGATTCTAAATTTGTGTTTCCCTTACATCTGAGTCATTTTACATTTGAACATTCCTCTTGAAATCAACTTGGTTTTCACATAAATCTCGTAATGTTATGATTGCCTATTTGACAAAAGTCATTTTATTTAGAAGGAGAAAAAGCCAGTTTTTTTCTCAGTAACTCATGTTGACTGAGTCTCAGGGCACAGCAGCTGTTAATTTCTTCATGATGACAGGCAAGGATCACCCTTGGGACTCAGCCATGGGGCTGCTGCCAGTCCTGGCTTGAACAGGAAATTTTGGTCTGTCTGTCTTTTCATCAGAGCCCCCAGAAGAACATCAGGAGCTCCCATGGAGGGAATCCTACTGAAGCTGTGGATGCGAATTCTCCTTTGATAGGGTCATGTAGCCAAGTCTTGGGCACCCCAGTGCCATCCCAGTGCCCATACATCCAATGTTTATTGAATGAATGAATCTGTGGCTTCCTAGAGTGAATTGCTAGATAGTTCAATGAAGCCTTGGAACAAGTCCCACTATTTTGGCTGGTAATCTCCCTCTGTCAATATAGGAAGAACTAGGGTGGGAATGAGAGAATTCCAAATAATTGGCTACTTCTCTGGCCAGCGTGGCAGGGACTCCTGATGTCATTTCCTTGTTGGAACAGCTGAGGACCGACGGGAACAGGGCCCAGAGTTGGACTCTGATCTGTGTTTCATTATCAAAAGATGAACATTTAAAGCTGGTAATTGCCAAAGCTTCTGTGCTTGGTCAGAATCATTCATTAATTGATTTAGATAATTAGATAATCTATAATGGTTCTATTAGGAAGTTTTGGCAGCTGCCATCTGAAGTAAATACCTAGTGCCTGAGCTCTTGGTTCAAACTTGAAATCCCGGAAACCCAAAGTTCAGGGTACTTTTAGGGGTTTTTTGTTTGTTTTGCTGCGGTTGAGTTGAATAAGTGAAAGGCCAAGAATGAAGATGCCCAAACTTGAGATTACTCTCCCCGAGCTGATCAGGTTCTCCTACATGAAATTAGATGGCTATCAGTATTTCTCAGTCATTCATCTTAGGGTTGTAAAGAAGCTCATTGCACAATCTGCAAAGTGCATGGAGGTTCTGGGCCTGGGAGCAGCTGGGTCTTGGAGGTGTTTGCTCATAACCTTTTCTCTCACCACACCCGGAGGCTCTTGGGAGGAGCTGATGTTTGAACTGCTCTGCCAGGATGCTCTCTTTGTCAGGACGGGGGTGCTGCTGCCTTCCTGGTCCTGCCACATCCTTCTCACACAGCCTGTGGGTACGGGGAGGGAAATGGATCTCCCTTCTCGGGGCCATGGACTTCAGAGGGAGATGTAAACCTCTCACACAGGGTGGGATGCTTGTGGAACGTAGGACCCTGTTGCTGATGTCTCAGGCTCTGGGAAGATGGATAGACCGGGGGTTGGCAGAGTATTCAGACTCCTGGGTCCTTGGATGCCCCGGAGATCAAGGTGGACAGGTCTGTCTCTGTTTACATCCATCTTCTCCTCTTCATTCGACCGATTTCTCTATTTTTTGTCTGGCTTCTCCTCCTGTATTTTGCCTTTCTCATCTCCTGCACGAGTGAGCTTCCTTCTCCCCACCGGTGCTATTAGCTGGTTATGTGACTTTCAGGAAGTCACTTCCTCCCCTCTGAGTCTCAGTCACATGAAGAGAGTAGAAAGAATATTGAATCTACAGTCAGTGGACCTGAGTTTAAATCTCATTTCTAATGCTTCTTATGTGATTTTGGGCTTCCTCCTAAGTAATTTTCCTCAATGATCCTCCGTGTCTTTAAGGAGGGAGATGGACTAAGAAATCTCTGAGGTCCTTTTTAGGGTCCTACATCTAGGAACCCTGAAACCCCTTCTCAGAAAGTTCAGATAGAATCTAGACAGATGTTAAAGTGGGGCTTGGCTGTTCTTGGTTTTCTTTGGCTTCTTGGGGCTGCTTCAGATCTGAGGTGGGCAAGGGGATGGAGTGGTCCAGAGGAACCTCTGGGCTTTCCTTTTTCCTGTGTGTCCTTTTCAAGTGGCTAATTTTCTCTTTTCAACTCCTTACCTGTCTGTCCTGAGAGTCCTGCTTTATAGGCATCTTTCTTAGATTTGGTGTGAGGGTACAGATGGGGTCTCCTGATTGCTTAGGGCCCCACTCAGTGGGCTTCTGGATCTCTGTGTGAGTGAGCTCCGGTGTCTCTGTTTCAGTTCCTCCTGAGGAGCCCCGAGAAGAAAGCAGGAAGCAAACAGAGAATATCAGAGAGCCCTCCCTGTCCAGCTACACAGGAGGACCACACTTTTTTGAATATCTCTTTGTGGTTTCTCTGAAAAGAACCCATTCGGGGGATGATTACGAACCTACAATCACCTACCAGTTCCCAAAGGTAAGGAGCATCTTGGTTTATTATACAAGGTTTCTTGGGGAATGGGAGGAGGAATGGGGTTATTCTTTTGCTTTTCCTTATTGACCTTGTTCCCTTGACAATCCTTCCTAAACTGAAGCCTTATTTTTGTCACTGCAGCAGGAACTTCCCTTTGCTGTCTGAACTGAGGCCCCCAGGAAGTGCCTTGGACCTTCCCTAGGTCCCATGCACCCTCCTCTCTCCCCATGGTACCCCGAGTGTTCCCCACACCCCACAGAATATTCTTCAGATAATCTCCAACTTAGCCATGCCTGTGGCCATGAGGGGCTGACGCTTTACACTGTGTATCTGTTTCCTGTACCTGCCCCCTAGAATTGCCTTTCCTGTTAAACTTGCTAACCCTTCTTCTTGCCCTTCTCTTTGCTGTGGCTGGAGGTGTGGAGGGGAAAGGTAAAACACAGACAGAGAGAGAAAGCAAGACAGAGATTATGTGTGTGGATACTGGGGGAGAACATCAACACTGGGGAAACCCTATGCTCCGGGACACCCCTGAGGAAACTGGCCCCTTAGGAATGTTTTCTCTGTGTGTGGGACACAAGATTCAGCAGAAAGATCCTTAACCTTGGAGTCAGAGGGACAGGATTCAAATCCCACTCCGTGTAACTTTGAATTAAGGCCCTTTATCTCACTGGGAGTCAGGCTCCTCTTCTGTAAAAGGGATCCCTTCTGGGTTTATAGCCATTATCCTCAGACTCCCACATGACATAGATAGTTCTGACACTCAGGCTGGCCCTGGCCTTTGTCTTGTATGGACAACAGGGACACCAGCAAAATGGAAGTGAAACTTCAGTCCCCCCGGGGAAGTCTAGGCCAGATTGGGGGGTCTCGGTCCTGAAGAATCCGTGGCCAGGCCTTAGTCTGGGTGTTTGTTCTGTGAGCAGAGAAGGGTCAGCAAGATGGCTGACCCGTCTCCCTGAGACCCCAGGAGCTAGCCTTCCTGGTCACATGTGTTTGACCATCTTTTCCTGACAGCGAGAGAATCTGCTCCGGGGCCAGCAGGAGGAAGAGGAACGATTGCATGGCGCCATTCCTTTGTTCTGCTTCCCTGATGGCAACGAGTGGGCACCGCTCACTGATTACCCCAGGTATGGCAGGAGAAGTTGGAGGTGGAGAAAGGGCCCCAGAGTCCCAGGGACCCTAGGAAACTTGTGAGAAGCAGCCCTCCCGCTTCCTTTGGGGAGGCTTCCTGTGGGTCTGTTTTCTAGTGACAGACATGTACAGAATTTTGATTGTTAGAGCTTAATGTGGCACTAAAACTTTTGGGACACCCTGTTTTTGGATAGATACATGATAAATATGTGTGTATACATAAATATACAACTATACTCATATATTTGTAAGCATCTATGTAGCTCTACATATGTCTGAACATATGTAGTTATATATACATATTTGTTTGTTTATTCATTCATTCATTCATTCATTTGTTTTAAACCAGGTCTATGGTTTCATTAATTTAGGGAGATTTTGTGAGAAACATCCTCCTCCAACACAAATGGGCAGCTTCTTTGAACTTATAATTTTAGAGAGTTGCCTGGGGGCTTTGAGAGGTCACTGTGCTTCAGAGGCAGCACTTGGAAGGAGATCGTCCTGATTTTGAGGTCCGCTTTCTAACCACTCCTACCATACTGCCTTTCTCTCTCTCTCTGTTTTTCCCTCTCTCTTATCTCTCTCTATCTCTTTTACAATTTCTCTCATTGTTTTCTGTATTGTCTACTTCTCTCTATCTCCATCTCTTATCTCTGTCTCTGTTTCTTTCTCTCTCGAATCCCTCCTCCTATCTGTCTCTATCTCTCTATCCCTGTATCTGTTTGTTTCTTTCTCCTACCATGTCTCTGTCTCTTTATTCCTGTCTCTGTTTCTTTCTTCTTTTTCTTTCTTTCTTTCTTTCTTTCTTTCTTTCTTTCTTTCTTTCTTTCTTTCTTTCTTTCTTTCTTTCTTTCTTTCTTCCTTCCTTCCTTCCTTCCTTCCTTCCTTCCTTCCTTCCTTCCTTTCTTTCTTTCTTTCTTTCTTTCTTTCTTCCTTTTTCTTTTTTTCTTTTTCTTTCTTTCTTTCCTCTCTTTCATATCTCTCCTCTTGTCTTTCTGTCTCATATACATGTATATTAAATAAATATACATGTACACATATATATCTTTGACATATATGTATGTATGTGATATAATACATGTCATTTTAACCTTCTTTTTGGAATACATTTTCTCTGAGTTATACACATATTCTCTAATATATGATACTACTCTTCATATCATAGAGTCTCAGATTTTGGAGGAATTTTATCTGTAATTTAGTTAAGAGTCTCATGTCTAATGAAGCTAAGTTCACAGGCTACCCCAAAGGGAAGCAACAAGAGTCTGCCAATTTATAGTCCAACAAGCTTGATTTTGTTTTCTGGCAAAATTCTAGAACGTGTTATTAGAGGGATCATTAGTGAACATCTAGGAAAGGAAACGTAATAACAAAGAGCCAAGATAGCTTCATTAAGAGCAGGTGATGACCAATGAAGTTCATTTTTATTGAAAGGGTTATTAGACTGGTACATCAGAGGAAATGTTATAGTTCAGTTTACAGAGATTTTTTTTTAAAAAGTATTGGACAAAGTCTCTCACGCTATAGAGATGTGAGGTAGATATCTGAATAAGAATCTCTTTATCATGTGAATAGCTTCTGCTAGAAGCTTGCTGTGAATGAGAAGCCACTAACTTACCTCTTGAAATAGCCCAACATTTTCCCCTTACATGAAGCTGAAATTTGTCTCTCCAGTTTCTTTGTTTTTTAGTTCTACTCTCTGGAGATAATGCAGAACTATTTTCTAAGACAAACATTTATAGGTGAAGACGGCATTATGTTCTTTTCTAGGCTTCCCTTCCCCACATTAAACATGGCAAATGTCTTCATTGAACTTTCATATGGTATGATCTCAAGATCCTTATTGATCCTGATTGGCCTCCTTTGGATACTCTTTAGTTTATTGATGTCCACTCCAAAATGTGGCACTCAGAATTGAAAATAAAATACCAATGTGGAATGCCCACTAAGATCCCTTTCAGTTTTCAGATTGGGGTTTATCCCCTCTCTAGTCCTGGGCACCAAACCTCTCTTAATGGGGCCCAAGATCACAGTTGTTTTATCTGCCATGTCTAATTGTTGACGTATTTTAAATTTTGTAATTCGTGAAAACACACTGTTCTTGTTCAGATGAACCATGCCTCCCTGATTTTTTTTTTCTTGTTAAGATTTTTGGACTCACATGTTTATCTACATTAAATTTCATCCTTTTAGATTTAGCTCAACATTCTGACTTATCTAGCTTTTCTTGTGATCCCAATTCTTTTAATCCAGGGAGTTATTTACCCCTAACAGTTTAGTTATTTTAAAAGTTGATAAGCTTTTTGCTGAGTCACTGATAAAAATACACAGAGACCAGCCCCTATCTTTGGGGCATTCACTGGAAACCTTTTTAAGCTGACATGGATCCATTAATGATTACTTTTGGGGCCTGGCTGTTCAACCAGCTCTGCTTCCACCTAAATATACAGCCATCTATCTCATATCTCTGTAGCATGAGAGACTTTGTCAAATGTTTTCTTCAAACCTAGATAAATTATACTATAGCATTGCTCCTGATGTACCAGTCTAGTAACATTTTTAATAAAGGAAGTAAACTTCATAGAGCATAACCCGTTCTTAATGAAGTTGTGTTTGCTCTTTATGATTACTGTTTGCTTTTCTAGATGTTCACTAATCATCTCTCCAGTAACATTTCAGATTTTTCCAGGAAACAAAGTTCAACTCGTTGGACTATAGTTGGCAGACTGTAGTCTCTTTCCTTTGGGGGAGGATATGAATTCTTCTTTGGGCATGAAATACTAAAAAGCTAAACTAACCAGCTGCCCCTACTTGTAGAGAGCGTGTATCCCATTCCCTTCCATAACCTACTCCACAAGCTGTAATCATCTAAGGGATTGATTTTTGCTGCCTGTTAGCAACAACCCCAGAATCTGCTTTAGTAACTGGCCGTGGGGGTGAGCTTTGGAAGCCTAGCCTAGGTGGGCAGGAATTCTAATAATTTGGCCATTAGCTCTCCTCCTGTTTCAGAATCTAGTCTGAAAATGTCACTCTCTCTTCCTCCTTTTCTCAATTTTAGGGAAACATTTTCTTTCGTTCTAACCAATGTGGATGGGACCAGGAAGATTGGCTACTGCAGGCGACTCTTGGTACTGCTCACCATTCTGCTCCCCAAATTTTCTATTTCCTTTACTTGGGAACCCCTCACAAATTCCCTTAAATCTAGACTATGGAAGGCACTTGGTCCACCCCACCCATGGCACATCCCACTGAGGTCTCCAGAGGATTTTAGGGCTAGACATCTTTCTCCCCGATCTTATACCACATCCCTTGCTAGAGCTGGGGTTTCAGATCCCCTTAGGGCTCATCCTTATTATTAGGATACCCTACTGTTTTGGTTTTATCCTGCTCATTGTGGCAGCAGCATTCTGGGTTCAGTTCCTGGTTTAGGAATTACCTTTAGTTCTTTTCCCCCATTTGCCAATCCAGTCCTTTCCTCCTTTCCTATTTCCCCATCAATAAATAACCTTTACTGCTTTCCTGTCTTGTGTCCATGAATAAGTCAGTTACCAAATAGTGACTATTATCCTTGAGCCTTCCACAGTCAGCCCTCTTTCCTTTTAGCCTATTTTGTGAGCTAAGGTCCCTGACTCCATTACCCTCAGTTAGGGAGTTTCCTAGAAGTTCCCAAGCTGAGAAATAGCCTCTGTGTCTTTGTCTGCAGCCCGCTGGCCCTGGCCCCCGGCTCCCCATCGTGTACTGTATCATCAGCTGCATCGGCTGCTTCGGCTTGTTCTCCAAGGTAGGGGTGGGGCAGGGATTCCCCAGCTGGGGCTTTGGGCCTGTTAATCCGGCTTGACAGCCCTTCTCTGCCTTGTGTCTCCCTGTCTAGCCTCAATCCCCTGAGAGCTGCCTCTTTGGGGCTGGAGGTTAGAAATGCAATTAAGGAGCTGTCTTCCTCCTGCTCACTTACAAAACAAAAAACAGCAGATGGGGCGGGATCAGAATTAAAGTCCAAGAAGAAGTGATGTGGTCCATGTGGTCGCAGTAGTGGGGCAGGAGTCAAATCCATATTCAAACTGGCTTCAAATTCACTGCTCCTCCACTGCTCACAGACAGTTATCTGTCATTGGGAGGTTGAGAAAGCCCAATGAAATTATAAGAAAACAGATTTAGGACTGAGAGAGACTTGAGAGATCCACTTTTAGAGAGGAGTAAAATGAAGCCCAGAAAAGTTGTGATTTTGCCCCATTCACATGGATCTTAACTGGATTTCAATCCAGATCCTCCAGTTCCAAGCTCTCCACTGCCATAATGTATGTGAAACGGCTTTTTAATTTAGCCTGATGATTCTTTACATAATGATTATTTTAAGCTATGGAAATAGCCCAGGAAAAGTTTTGATCTTGAGGCAAGGTCTGAAAATTCCATCCTCTAATTGTTTGCTCCTAGTGGAAGTGAGCTTTTGTCATGACAAAGGCTGACGACTCCCAGGAGAAAAAATACCTACATGGCAGGGAGAGCAGAACTTTCTGGCATGAAAAAAAAATACATTTGTAAAAAACAATGTTCAAAAACATTGAACTTAGTCCTCCAAGCTCTAAATTTCTCTTATATCATACAGAAGTCCAGTTAATTTAGTTCATGGGTTCTTAACCATTTCTGTTTTATTTATACCCCATTTGACAATTTAGTGAAGACTATGGAATCTTTGTCAGAATGTTTAAAATAATTAAGGGAAATGCTCAATTTTAGTCAGAGGCTAGTGAAAAGAAAGATAATACAATTATATCTAATTTAAATATATATCATATATTATATATTTCTGTTATACAGAAGCCCAGTTAATTAATTAATTTTTAGCTGAGACAACTGGGGTTAAGTGACTTACCCAGGGTCACATAGCTAGGAAGTATTAAGTGTCTGAGGTCAGATTTGAACTCAGGTCCTCTTGACTTCAGGGCTGGTGCTGTATCCATTGTGCTACCTAGCTGCCCTAGAAGCACAGTTAGTTTAGTTCATGGGTTCTTAACCATTTCTGTTTTATCTATACCCCCTTTGACAATTTAGTGAAGCTTATGGGATCTTTGGCAGAATAATGTTTAAAGTAATTAAGGGAAATGCTCAATTTTAGTCAGGGTAGTGAAAAGAAAGATAATACAATTATGTCAAATTTAAATATATATATCACATATATTATATGTATATTACAATATGGATTAAATAAATATATAAATATATTTTAATTTAAATATATAGACCCCCTGAAATCTATAGATGGACCCTCTGAGGGGGAAATTCAGAACTCTTGGAGTGGAGGGCCTAGACAGGGGAATGAGGAGTCTTAAAGACATCAGAGCAATTGATTAAATTGGCAGATGCCATGATTATCTTCATTTCACAGATCAGGAAACTGTGTCCAGGATCACACAACTTGTAAGGGTCTGAGGTTTTCTTGATTGCCTCTGACCAGAATCCCCTCGATGCCTCCTGATAACAGATCCAGGAGAGATTAAGTGACTTGCCCTATGCCAGATAAATGCCTGGGAGCAGAGGTTTTGCCTTCTTTCTCTGCATTTTCTAGTCATAATTGATGTGAATGTTCCTACAGATCCTGGATGAGGTAGAAAAGCGGCACCAGATCTCCCTGGCTGTGATCTATCCATTCATGCAGGGGCTTCGGGAGTCTGCCTTCCCTGCTCCTGGGAAGACGGTCACCCTCAAGAGCTTCATCCCTGACTCTGGGACGGAGGTAGGCTGTGTGAGCTCTGTGGAGACTCTTAAGAGTAGAGTGTGTTCCCACATCCCGTGCTGGAAAATCCCTTAGGCTGATGGATGTGCCCCCTCCTTCTCCTATTTCTGTTTATCCTTTCTGCAATCATTTAGATGTTCCCACTCAGTAGATGGAAAATTGAGAAGCCAGCAATTCTTAGAGTCAGTAGTATCTGGTTTTTCAGTCGTGACCCCATTTGGGGTTTTCTTGGCAAAGATATTGGACTGCTTTGTCATTTCTTTCATTTTATGGATGAGGAACTGAGGCAAGCTTAGGCCTAGAGTCACACAGCTAGGCCAGGTTTGAATTCAGACTCAGGAAGATTAGTTTTTCTGATTCCCAGGCTGGTACTCTATCCGATGGACCATCAATCGTAAAATAGAATCAGGTAACTTAACCCCAAACCCACACAGACTCCGGGCTTTCAGAAGCGTGATATAGAAGCTATCTGTAGGGCACAAGATGGCCAGTCGCTTTCCCTCACTGATGCTCTTGTCTTTTGGTCCCATGCCCTCCTCTCTTCCTATCATAATATCTTTCCCACCAGGCCTCTTGTCTCCTAGTCTATATCCCACAAAGGTACCACGACTTGGAGGGAGGTGCCGACCTGTGTCCCCAAAGGCCTGCTCCATGGTGACCTGCCATGTTCTGGTGTCCCCTTGCAGTTTATCTCCCTGACACGACCCTTGGACTCGCGCTTGGAGCATGTGGATCTCCGATCCCTGTTGGGATGCCTTAACCATGAGCAGATCCTACACATCTTCGCCTCTGCAGTCCTAGAGAGACGAATTATCTTCCTGGCCGAGGATCTCAGGTAGGCCCCCGTTTCTAGATCCCATATGAGGGGACCAGCTTCCCTGGGATTCAGGGACCAGATAGGGGTTTCCCCAAAGGAAACATGCAGAAACACCATTCTTCTAAGGGAGGCTGCTCCCCATTCTCCATTTCTCTAGACCTGTAGTTTGGCACTTTAATCCTGGGAGGAAAAAGTTACCAAACTTGGATTTCCTAATCAGTCCTCTATAATCCACTGGGCTTTGGCAAGAGGTTACTTACTTCCCTACCGAGCCAGTGTTGAGAAAAGCATCCCATCATTAGGGAGGAGTCATGAATCACCGTGGGGCAGATATAACTATATTTTGGGGGCAGTTGGAACTAAGCAATTAAGAGAGGACAGAGTTAGGAAAAGATCATGGAGTCCTGCGGAGTTTGAGCCTGCAGTCCTTGTTCTGAATTCTCTAACCAGCCTCACAGGGATGAAAACAGAGATAAGACCTCTGCCTTTTGGAGGGCAACAAGTCAACAGACCTTGAATTCATGCAGAGAAAAGGGAGAGAAAGCTGGTCATTGAGAGATTAGGTCAAGAGCACTGGCTCTTGTGCTGGGAGAAGAAGAAAAGATCTTGGGACAAAAATTAATTCAGTTCAGTGTTTTCTTAAGTGCCTTTCACACACAAAACATTGTTCTAGGTGCTGGAAGGTAAAGATTAAAAATAAAACCGCCTGTGTCATCAAAGAGCTTCTGTTCCTCTGGGGGATGGTGGTGATGGGATATAACATATATATAAAACAGCCTAAGACCAGGTTAGGAGGAGAGAGAGCACCCTCAACTGGAAGTACTGAGAAAGGTGAATGGGGAAGGTCTGGGGCTGGAGTTCTGACAACGTGAGGGTGATTCTCGAAAGGAGATGATCTCTGGAAGCAGCCTCCCTGCCCCTATCCCCCTGGTACAGGAACAAGGAGGAAGAATTCCTGGCAGTGGCTGGAGCCTGGACCCTCTGCCTTTTGCTGTGTTCAGGAAGTGAAAGTAACTTCAGACGCGTGTCTGGCAGCGCCTCTGTGTGGTCCCCGCCTCTGCTCTGGGATTTGAACAGAACGTAGAAAGTGGGGGCTGAGAAATATTTCCCCATTTCTTGTGTTTCCTTTCTCCTCCTCCCAACTCTCCACTAGACATAGGAAGAAGGTGGAGCTTCCTGGCAGCCTCCTGCTGGCCTTAAAATTCTCTGGAAAGAACCCACTATTTCCCATCTTCCTTCCCATTCCAGGCTTTGGGATCTTCCCAGTTGAATCAGGGAGGGGACTTCCCAGTCAGGCTGGACTTTGGCCAGAAGCTGAGTATTTCATTTATCTGGAAATGAAAATGCCTTTTCTATCTACTGACCTTCATTTTGGGGAACAACTGGCATCTGTGACCTAGAGATCTGTGAAGGCTAGTGGGGGGCAAAGATAGGAGCACAGAGGCTGCTGTGGATGAGGGGGCGAGTGCTCCAGGAGGAGGCTTTGGTGGGAAGAGAGAAGTTCCATCTCTGGGGGATTTTCCATCTCAGAAGGCTTGGGTGGAGTATTCCTGGAGCTTAGGAGTTTCCCAGAGACATCTAGGTGCCAGCCTGAGCTTCTTGGCCCTAGATCACAGGTTACAGTGTTGGGGGCAAAGAGAAAGAGAAGAGGGAATAAGGAGAGGGGGAGAGGGAGTAGGAAGCACCCAGGCAGAGAGCAGAAGTAGATAATAAGAGGGAGTGGACATATTTCAAACAGTCTACTTCTGACTTTGGTGGATGATGAACCCGTATGGGGAAAGGGAAGGTTAGGTCAAGGCCCTTCTGTTGAGTCCCCCACCTAGTTCAGGTGAGTGACAATGGCTGCTCACACCTCCGACCTTATGGAGGCATTCCAAATATGTCTACCATCTTGTTCTTCTTCCCCCCCCCCAATAGTTAGGCCTGTTAAAACAATGACACTAGGACTTGAGGACGTGGGATTTAGAACTGGAAAGGACCTTAAGAGACTGCTTAGTCCAGAGTTCGGAATATTTTTGTAAATATTTTGATAACTATTTCATCATAATGGGTTTTCTTTGTAATGTTATTTGATTTTATGCATCTAAAAGCATAAATTATTCTGATTATGGGCCCATCAGCTTCTCCAGACCCTCTTCTATGGCATAAGAAAAAATTAAGAACTTTGATCTAATCTGTCTTATTTTATAGATAAGGAAACTGAGGTCAAATTAGATGAAGCTTGCAACAGGGATCACACAGAGGCAGTAGGAGAGCCAGAATTTGAAAAAGCAGGTGGTCTGGTTCTGAAACCTGTGCCCTTTGCACTCTCCCACATGTTTCCTTATATTAGCAAAGGTAAAGAAGTGAGGTTGGGGAGGTGGCCTGCAGCCCCTGACAAGCCAGTACTGCCTTTGCCTGCCAGGCTGGACTGCACCTGGGGCTGGTGGGTCTCAATCCAGACTTGGTATTCTCCTGTGTTGTCATCCCCAGCACACTGTCCCAGTGCATCCATGCTGCCGCTGCGCTGCTCTACCCCTTCAGCTGGGCCCACACCTACATCCCTGTGGTCCCCGAGAGCCTGATGGCCACTGTCTGCTGTCCTACTCCCTTCATGGTTGGAGTTCAAAAGCGATTTATTCAGGAAGTTCTGGACAGCCCTATGGAAGAGGTATGGTCTCCTCCTTATACCCCTGCTTTTCTTTGTGATGGAGTGAAAGGGACACCACCAAGGAGCACTGGACCCTGGTCCTGGGAAAAGCTTACCCTAAAACTGCTTGCCAGTTCCTAATGGCTCAGTTCATACAGTAGAAAACTACCAGAATTTTTACCTTGAAAGTACATTGATTGCCATTATCATCTGCATTAAAAATCTGGGGTTGGTTTCTACCTGAGAACTTGAGTGGCTGTCCATCGGATGGACCAAATAAGTTACTTTAGAATACAAACCAATGAGATTATGGGTTTGAGTCTTTTGTGAGCTAGTTAGATATACTTTTCCCCATAACCACAGAGGAAACTCTATACTAGCCAGCTCTCTTACACATCACTTTTAATTATTATACCCCTCTAAAAAGATTTTTCCCATGGAGGGTGGATGAGAACGCTCCTCTATAGAAAACATTATTATCACTTAAACCAGTGTTGTTCTTTGCTTGTGGGTACACTGGCTAACAATGGACACACACACTCTGTGTGGACAGAAGTTCCAATAAAATAGCCCTAGTCTCCTACAAGTAAATCATTGGTGTAGGTTGAGATCCAGCCTGGCACAGGGGGTTACCCATTTTACAAATGAGAAAACTGAGGCACATTTCATAGTTGAAGAAACTTAGCCATTGTTTGAGGCAAAGGAAGACCCCATGTCCTGCTGAAACTTAGCTTGTTGTTGCATTATATTTAATAGAGAGCATAAAACTTGAAGGTGGGTCTCTTAGTCACTCATTTTTCTTCCTTTTCTCTCCCCACAAAAATTTCTGTTCTATTTATTTGGACGCCAATATTCTCATTTAGAGACCTTGACCTCATGACTCGGGGGTGGAAGTAGGAGAGAACTCCTTGTGTGTTGGGCAATAAGTTAAAATGTCCTAATTTCTGAGGTTTTGAAATTTCCTGACTTCAATTCCAAGGTGTCCGGGAACTGTGGCTTTTCTGGATGCTAGAGAGGAAGCAACACCCCTTCCTCCCTTAATTCTCTTTCTCCTTACTCTCTCCCCTACCCTCTGCCCTGTGCCATATACCCACAGATTCTCACCCACCCTGCCAAGTCTCTTGGCAGCTTTGCAGAACCTGTCGATGAAACAGCCAAGTAGAGGGAAGAATTCCTCCGTCCTCATAGATTTTAATTTGGGGGGGAGCTGCATCTAAAAAAGCATCAGAATGTTAGAAATGTTAAGACAACAAGCATTTATTAAATGTTTACTATATGTTAGGCACTGTGCTAAGCACTGGGGATACAAAGAGAGGAAAAAGACAGTTTTTGCCCTGAGGAGCTGACGCTAATGGGAGAAATGACATACAGACAAAATGATGTACAAATAAAATCCATCAAGTATATGCGTTCTTGGGGGGTGTTCCCCCAAACTAGGTCAACCTTCTCTGTAGAAAGGTATTCAAGACTACTAAAATCTAATCTAATGATGATATATTTTTGTAAACTGAAATGCTTGTCATTCTGCCTTTCTATGAAGCACTATAATAATTGTAATAAGTAATTGGTTTATTTTTGGTCTGGACATATGATTTTATTAATGTGTAGTATTCCCAAGGTGGATACTCTTCCCGCCAAGACAGATTGTTAACTCTAATTTAAAAGTTTTGGAGAGTTGTTTGAATCCCTGAGAACTCAAATCTTCCTCTGTTCACCACATCACCTTGCTTTTCATCAGGTATTGTCATCATCACCCCAAACCAGTCAACATTTGAGTCCTTCTTTTCTTTTCCTGTCTCTTCCTCTCTCTCCCATCCCCTCCTCTACTTCTCTGCCATGGGGTGGGTCAAGCTGCACAGAAGTTAATGAGGAAGGGGCAGCTAGGTGGTGCAGTGGTTAGCGCATCAGCCCTGAAGTCAGGAGGAATTGAGTTCAAATCTGGTCTCAAACACTTAACACGCCCTAGCTGTGTGACCCTGGGTAAGTCACTTAACCCCAATTGCCTCAGCAAAAAAAAAAAAAAAAAAAGTTAATGAGGAAGCAGGACGGAGCAGATTTTATCTTGAAGTCTGCTTTTCTGTGTTCATCCCAGGGTTGACAAAGAAAAAGTCTCAAATGGAGACTGGGAGAATACTGTGAGGCATGCTGTTCCTAGGAGAGGGCAAAGGAGACTTTGCCCCAGGGCAAAAATTTGTAGCATGTTCAGTCATTCACCGGCACAGGAACAACTGAGATGAGTATCTGGTTAGCAGGAAGCTAGCAGAGTTAACTAGGAAGCTAGCAGATATCAGCTGTCCTATTCTTTTCCCACCGTTCCCCCTTTATCTCAGTGGATCTACTCCAGGTGAGCTCCTTCATGACTCATTCCCCTTTTTTCCTCACATCTACCTGTATTTCTCATGGAGACTGTGATTCAGAATAAATGGATTGAGGTGGTGAGGAACTGCCTGCTTTTGAAGAATGTCCTTATTATTCAATTAAACAAAAACATTTGTTAAGAATCTACTATATAGTATATACAAAGCCCTGGAAATAGAGACAAAATCTTTTTGCTCTCAACTCTGCCCTAATCTGCTTGGTTTCAGTCAGGAAGAGTGCTGAGGTCTCCCTGGGACTGGAGGTGTGAGCACAGCCATAAGGGTAGAAGGGGAAGGGAAGAAGCACTTTTTATAGCACCTACTATGTGCCAGCCTTTGTGCTAAGCATTTAACAAATACGATCTCATCTGAGAATTTGGAAGTGGTTAAGTCCCTTGGAGCATAATTTCCTATTTGTTTCAGGTTCTTCTGGTGGATCTGTGTGAAGGCACCTTCTTAAAATCAGTAAGTCGATTCCCTTGTCCCACTGTCTCCCTCTTTAGCATTCCTGTATCTTTCATTTGACCATTCAGCACATTTACATTGGGCACCAATTGTAGGGAAGACATTCTGCTAGATGCTGAGAACAGGAAGAAGTCTCTAAGACACAGTTCTTGTTCTCTGGGAACTTTTTAGGCTTGCTGAGCTATGATATATATATATATATATATATATAAAGGTAACTTCTAAAACAATAAAGGCAAGAAAAAAAATGTCACATGAGTAATATAAACAAAAGAATTATAGGAGAGAGAATTTTGTTAGGTTTTTTTTTTTTTGGATTCAAATGTAAACTGGAGCCTAAAGGAAAGCTGATAGGATTTCTGCCAGGCATGGGATGTTTGTTGTGGAGGTGGGGCTAATAGAGGGAGATCTGTATCCCTCCCCCCTCCCTCCTTCCCTTCTTCCCTCTTTCTTTCCCTTCCTCCCTATTTTCTTCCTTCTTTCCTATTTTCCTCCCTCCTTTTCTATCTTCCTCCCTCCCTCCTTCCTTTTCTCCCTCCTTGCTTCCTTCTTTCCTTCTTCCCTGCCTCCTTTCCTTCTTTCCTCCCTCCCTCCTTTCCTTATCTTCTTTCTTTCCTTATCTTCCTTCTCTCCTTTTTCTTTCCTCCATCTCTCCCTCTTTCCCTCTCCTTCCTTCCTTCTCTTTCTCTTTTTCACTCTTTTGGAAAGATTTGTTTTTTAGGGAAAGTGGCAATGGGTCTGGATCTGTGATTTCACCAGGATAAGGAACTTTTCTATATGGCACAGAGGCTATATTTAGACTTGTTTAAAGCCAATAAAAGGTTCTGACTTGCCCCTAGTCACACAGCTATTATGTTTTTAGAGACACGGTTTGATTTCTCACTCTTAACAGTCTTCTACTGGCCCTTTGCCTTCCCCACTTTCCTCCCTTCTACCCTCCCATTTGTCCTATGAGCTAATTCTTAATCCTCTCCTAGGTTGGAGATGAAGGGGATGTCTTACCCCCCAAGCTGCAGAATGACATTTTGTCTTCTCTTGCCCAGGGGAATAATGACCTGCAGAGTAAGTCCCTCTCCTTCCTCCAATTCCTTTCTTTACTTTCTGTACTCAGCACTCCAGAACTAAGGGTATCCAAGAGAACTTGGGCTCTCTACCATAAAATAGATTCTTTTAGGGAGAAACATCAGTCCACTTGACATTATTTTTGTCAGGCACTGTGGTCCTAGATCCATAAAACCTGTGAGCCAGATGTCCTTGCTTCCACACTGTCACATGGCCAAAGAGGGAATCTGTACCAATCTCTCATTTGAATTGCAATTCTGAGACATCCAAGGAAATCTATCCTTATTAAAGACCACACTTGCCACAAATTGTATACAGCCTCATTTCTTCCTTCTGGGTAAAAGGGACAGTGAAAGACCTTATTTTGAAAGAATCTATGTCCTTGCAGCTTTGGAGCAGGTCAATGAGCACGTCTCAGGACCCTTTGTGCAGTTCTTCATCCGGACGGTGGGCCATTATGCCTCTTATATCAAGCGGGGGCCAGATGGGCAAGGCAGCTTCCAGGAGAAATCCTTCTGTAAGCACCTGCCTTCTAAAACAAGCCGCCGGTTTGTGAAGAAATTCGTAAAAACGCAACTGTTCTCCCTTTTCATCCAGGAAGCAGAGAAGAGCAGGACATCTCATGCAGGTGAGCACTTCCAGGGTAGGTTTGGTTATAGGTGTCTGGACCAAAGCCTAGAGAGACAGAGAGAAAGAGAGAGACAGAGAGAAACAGAGACAGAGACAAAGACAGGGAGAGACAAAGAGAAAGAGAGAGACAGAGACGGAGAGAGGAAGAGAGAGATAGGGAGGGGGAGAGAGACAGGGAGAGGGAGAGGGAGAGCATGAGACTGTGTGTGTCTTTGATGGGGAGGGAAATTGGAATTATTGGAGAAGGGAACAGCAACTCGACTTTTCTAGGAGGGTGAACAGAGTAGACATCAGGTCACAATTCTGTGGTTCCACCATGTTGTCAGTAAGCAGAGGGTCTCCTTTCTCACCATAATTTAGGGTGAGGGGAGCAATCCTTATTTCTTAGCCTCGATGGCCCTCTTCTCCCATTGGTTGGTTTTCTCCACTTTAGAGGGGCCCAGGTCAGCCATTTCTATTTTGGCTCCATTCCGGGGCCCAACTTGGGTACCTTCTCTTCCCTCCCTCCCTCCCTTCTCAGTTCTTTTTATGGGTTGCCTTCTCCATTAGGATGTAAGCTCCTTGGGGCTGAAGCTGCCTTTCTTTTTGTTTCTTTATGTACTACTGCTTTGCCAAGGGCCCAACACACACTGTGTTTAATAAGAGCTTGTTGCCTGCGTGCCCCAGTAGAGACTCCCCATCAGACTTGGAAGTCATAGCCTTTCTCTCCTCACCTTTACGAGTTACTTGAGGGTCTGCAGTGACCACGCTTTTGCCTCCCTTGTAGCCCAGGCACTCACCACCAGGCACATAGTATTGGTAGTTTTTGTCCTGTTTTTGAAAAGGACCAGAATGACATTAGGATCAGGTGAGTGTGTCCGACTGGGACTGATTAGACCAATTCGAGCTTGGGACGCTCTGCCGCAGGTCGGACACAAATAGTCCCTTTGGCTATTTTCTCTAACTTTGCACAGCTCATGTTTCTTTTGGGACTGTTCGCTTCTGCTTTACTCACAGAGCACCACACCTCTTAATAAATGCTTGTGGATTGATTAGTCCCTGGGCAGGATCTTCAGAACCCCCAGGATGTAATTGCACAAAGGCTCAGCCCCACTGCTTACATCTCGGGGATCTGAGTGTTCTGTAGATCCATTTTCTCTGCCTGGGGAGAAAGGCTAAGTGAGGGAATTAAGGGCTCTTGGGGAAGGTTGAAGGGGCCCAAGCCCAGGGTGGGCAGTTGGAGGGTAGGTGAATATTTTCTTCTCATGTGGTGTAAGTGCATTATCTGACAGGTGTGTCTGGATTTACAGGATACTTCCAACAGAAAATCACTGAATATGAGGAACAGAAGAAACAGAAGAAACCAAAGGAAAAGACTGTGAAATAAGTGATGGGAGGAGACAGGAGTGACTCAGCCTGCAGTGCAGCTCTGTCTGGAGTGGACTTGGGAGTCTGTCCTGGGCCAGAACTGGCTTGGACTCAGGAGCCCAGCACTGTTAGGTTCAGAGATACCTTTGGCACCCAACCCCGGTTTCAAGCTGGTACTTGGAGGATTTTCCTGGGGCCCAGCTTCTTCCTTCCCAAGAAAAAACTCCAGGGCTCTAATTCCTTATTTTCTGGAAGGGGGTGCCAAACTGGGCAGTGATTAGGTAATAGCTGCTGTGACTCCCCTGGGTATTCTCTGCCCTAAAAATTCTGAACCTGGTGCCTTGCTTCTTTCTTAGGGACTAGTATTTAAAGTATCCAGGACCAGAAGCAGAGAACAGCTTTCACCCAGAGGGCCAGACCCTTAATAAACCAAACCTGTGAGAATGTGAATAAAGGTGGAAAATGCTTCTCTCTTGAGTATCCCAGCAGAGATGCACATTTGGAGTGCAGGGTTTTCCAGAATCGTTTCTTTCAGAATCACTCGATGTTCAACACTTCCCTTTATGCTAATAGTCAGACTAGTGGTTGTCTATGCTGAAGAACAATGTCGGTTCAGCATTGTGGACTTTTTTACCCATTTGCATCATCTAGGCTTCTGGGTAGAGAGCGGGACCCAATGGATGCCTACACCATGGCCGCTGCTGCCTCGGGGGATAGCGCTGCGCTGCCTTGGCTGTAATTTTGGTCAGAGTATCAAGGGAAGGCCAAGGAAGATTTGTTCGTGGGTAATGTTCTCAGTTGTTGGTGATAAAGGGAAAAGAGGCTTGGATTTGAGGACATGGGTTCAATCCTTAGTTATTTTGTATGACCATCAGCAAGTCATTTTCTGGGTTTCATTTTCCTAACTGATAAATGGGGGGAAAGAAGGGCATAAAGAAGGGGGTGTTGGACTGAATGAACT
>JAJPUD010003110.1:196261-225169 GCA_023553655.1 Myrmecobius fasciatus | reverse complement strand
AAGAATGGCCGGGAGAGAACTGTTTTGGGTACTTTCCCTGACACTAAGGCTAGCCTAAAGTCCATGAGAATACCAAATGTGAAACACTGTTTTGCCCCTAAACACTCTGTGCTTACCAGTTTGGTGAGACAGGTGAATGAAGCTAAAGAAAGCCAGAGGTAGGTACCATTAAGTATTACAGAAACAATTAAGTTTCAGGGAAAAGAAGAAAATCTAAGTAAGGGAAAAAGAGATAAAGCTACACTCATTTTCACTGGAATGGGGTGGGGGGTGCTAATATCCCATTTCCCCATCAATTTAGCCAGTCTCCATGTTTGAATATTTCCTTGTGAAACCTTGCTTTCTTGTGAAACAAGCCCTGTTCAACTACTGAACATTTTCTTCTCACTAAGAGAATAGGATCATAGAAAACTGAGTAGTAAATGATTTTAGAGCACAATTCATGCAACCTCTCATTTCTACAACTGATAGGATGTTCATTCTCTGCCCAGATGCTTCCTGGGTATGGAGAATTGATTTTGGAAATCACCACCCTAGACAGAACTCTGTGGGACAGTTAATTATTGGGCACAACATGAAGATGCAGCAAAGGAGAAATCAAAACTGGGAGATAGTGTGTTGCAAAAAACTACAGAGTATCAAGAAGTGGGTGATTGTCAATGTCAAAGGTTGCAGAGATGGCAAGGATGAGGATTGCCATTGGAGAGATCAGCTTGGTTTGAGTCAGAAACCAGTCTGAAGTTAGGAAGAGAGTGAGAGAAATGGAGATTGCTGTTTGCCGTGGGTCTTCTCAGATTTTGCCATCAAAAGGAAGAGATTTGTAATGATAACTGGCAGGGATGAATGCCCCCCAGTGAGATTATTTTTGTTTGTTAAGGCTAGTGAAAACAAGGCCATATTTGGGATGGTAGGGAGATTGGAATGAGAGGTGGCTATCTGCTAGAGAGGGTGGGATGGAATGGGGTTACTTGTGCCTACAGAGCAGCTGCCTTGTGCAAAGAGAAGGTTCATTGGTTCATCTCTTCAGTGAAATAGGAATGGAGGTGGACATAGTGACAGAAGGCATCTGGGAAGAGTTGAGTTGAGAAGAAAACATCTTCAGTGAATGACCTCGGTGAAAGAAGCAAGGTTCCCAGCTGGCAGGGTGGGTGAACTATGGGAGGTTTGAAGAAGAATGAAAATCTGTGGAAGAGTTGCTGTGGTGAAGGAGACATAGAGTCAACTTTGGAGTTTAAAAAAGACTGTCTTGCTGCTGAGGTTCCAGTTGAGAAAACATAACACATTTGTTGTGATTCCATTAGCATGGTTTTGTGATTTTTCACTAGCTGTTTGGAAATATATGAAAAGCAAAGGCAGCAGGTGGGAATAATGTAAGGCCAAGGGCTGGCAGGGCAAGATTAGCAACAAGATGAGACAAGAGATTCAAAAGAATAAGAGTGTACAGTTGAGCTGATTCACTGAGGGAAGAGTGTACTTAGTGCTGGGACAGTGGCTGGGAAAGAACAGATGGGTTAAGGGATAGGAGGAGGTGGTTAGGCAGAAAGGAAGACTGATAGTAGGTTGTGATTGGCTAAGAGAATTTCAGGGTTCACAAATGTGGAAGTGGAGTGATGGTAAGATTAAGGGTGTCACCATTTGTATTATCTGAGGTGAGGTGGAAGAGTAGGTCATGGCAAATAAGCAAGTTAAAGACTTGGGGAGGGAGGTGTGTGTAAAAGGGGGTATCATGAGGTGTGTGGAAGTCCCTTGGTATCAGGGCAGGAATTGGGAAGGAAAATCTGCCAAGTCATTTTATATAATCTCTCTCAGGCTGACAGTATGAACAGGGAAGTCTTAGAAAGATCTTGCGTTAGGATGTAGGGAACCTACTATCGTCCGGGCACTACAACTTAAACTGGCACTGAACCTTGGGTCATAATCTTTCTGAGCCCCAGTTTTCTCCTCTAAGAGAAACATAATAGTATCTCACTGAAGCAGCTCACTCACCACCACTTGGAGTATTATCCTCATTTAACAGAGGAACTAAAGATCGTGCTTAACTCACATGGACTTTGAACAGCAAATGCAGCTATTGACAATCCAGGGTAATGAATAATGCAGATCCTAAGCAACTAAAATTCAGATAAGGAAAACAAAAAAATACAGTTTAGTCAATGGTTTAAACCTTTTTTGTTAAAAGAGCTAGTATTAGTCTCTCATCTCCACAATGAAAGCAGTAAAGGAACAGGGACACAAAAGAATATCAAATTCCTAACTATATTTTAGTTATTCTAAAAGCAAAAAAAAAGCAACCCTACTGATTAGTTTATTTGTATAGGGATTTGGTATCTCAACACCACCAGTTCTTGAAAAGTTAACATGGACGTTTTTAAAAACTTCAATTTCTCTTCCCACAAGCCAGCCATGTTTACACAATACAGAAAGGTGACAGTACAGATGAAGACAACACAACTTGTAGAATTTCTTTATTTATTAAAGAGCAGAAATAAATTTTGCTTAAATTTCATACAAAAAAACCCAAACATTAAAACTTAGTTTTTAAAGTTCTTCCACTGGAATAAAATTGAGAAATAAGTTGGTTTTTAGATAATATATTTATTTAAAAAAATAAAAGTAATTGACAAAAGATACCACATTATACTTCATGCTGAGAGGCTCTCCCCTAGGCCCAGAAGGCCATCACTCATTCTTCAGTAACACTCGGCCTTCCCCAGTAATGTAAACACAGGAACCCCTTCAACCCAGTCTCACAGTCCCCAGCACTAGTGCGGCCACAGGAACTAGTGTGCCATGAGCTGAGCTCCTTAGTAAAGAAAATCTGAGTGAACACTAAACAAGTATTTCACTAAAAGATGATGATTTATTAAAATTATGAAGTAGCAGTCTTATGGTCTGTAAATAGTTTACATTAGAAATTTTCCATTGCTGCGGCTCTGCTCCCCAGGACAAGTTTATTCAGTATTCAAAGGTAATGACAAAGACAAGGCATTATTTCCTGCATGCTTTCTTGGGCCAAAACCAGTAGGACTAACATGTATGTTTTACAGGATAGGACTTGGAATTCCCCTTTCTCACAGAGGTTAGTTAAGGAGTGTTACCAAGAACGAAGACTAGAAGTTATACAACATTGATTATTATAAATTAGATTTGTTCTTATCCACCCCCATTCTCCTCAATGTTTTCTGATTCTTTCCTGCAGAAATAGCTGCTTCCTATTTCTTATTACAGTAACAATTAAGTCACTAATGATGATTAGAATGTACTGTGGAGGCCTTGATTCTGAAGACATGTATGCGCAGGTGGGAAGCAATCTGATTGCAGACACTGACACAGTAGCGAATTAAATCAAATAAAGAAAAGACCTGCAAAGAAAAGAGCTTTTTTAGAAACTTACAAGTGTTTAGACCTTCTTGAGGCATCTATCTCTTTTCGAGATTCCCACTTAATCCCTGAAAAGTCCAAATGAACACAATTTCTGCAGTTTCCAGTTCTTTAACCATAGTATTTGCAAGCGATTACTAGCTTACAAGCCATTACTAGTTATGGTTTGTAGCTAGTGAATGTAGGAATCAAATGTAACTATTAAATAGACTTATAGGAGGACCATTAAACCAAGAAATTCTGCAAAGCTCTAGAGGCATTATTGTGTTCTGATCAGGTCCCAAGTTAATTCACATTCATTACAAATTCAATCAACAACAAGCTTGTATGCATCATTATTAGACAAACCAGGTTTCCACTAGAAATTACAGATTGGCCCCTCAAAATGAAGTTACTTTTACTTAATGAGGTAAACAAGGTATACCACTTACCAGAGCAATCCAAAGTACAATGTATTCATCAATAAAGCTGTTAAAGTACTGGTCCAGAAATAAAAGGGCAGGACCTATGAAGGCTGTGTCATGTAGACTCATTTCACTCTTGGTCATGTGTGCAACCTATGAGTAAAAGAGAATTTGGCAGTGTACCTTCACACTGGCTAACAGTGTGGTGCCAGCATTTGCTTTCAGACATTTATTCAGCTGCATAAACAAAAACAAAAACTTATTACATAGGAAATAAATTTCACTCTCTCAACAATCTATTTTCCACAATTCCTCTATGACTTAGTAAATCTTTGAGATTTGTTGTGCACTTCAAAATTATTGCACATGGGAAGGAGTCTCTTGAATGCTGGGCTATTTCTCTGACAACAGACCCACCTTCAAAACCTTTCTAGCTTGACAGAATGTGCCACAGCTTGGTCCCTTGGCTATTATTTCGGAAAGTCTGGAGTCACATCTAAACTGTGACGAGGCATCAATCCCAAAGCCTTCTAAACCCCTAATAATTAGAGCTATGCAAAAGCAGGGACGGGCAATCTAAGGAGATTGTCTTCTGTGAGTCTTCAAAGGCTAGATAAGAAGGGATTCTTCTTTTAGGTACTGAGTTCTTTTTATGTAAAGGTCTAATCAATGAACTTTATAGAGGCTCCCTATCACTTACAGGATAGAATATAAAGGGGTCTGGTTGCCGGCCTTGACCCCCCCTCCCCCACCTCACCTTTTCTCACTCTCACTAATTCCACAACTAGGCCTTGAAGTCGGTGCTGTGTGTCCCACTTGCTGGCCTCTCAGGTTTCCCTGGCCCCCTCCATGGCTCAGCGGACACCCCCCTTCCTAGACACGTGTCTGTGGTGTCTTAAGGCTCCCTGGGGCAGGGCTGTTCGTGGTCCTGGTGCTTACAAAGAATTTAGAACTGCCTAACCAAAATGATGATAAAACTCCTGTTTTGTGAGTGGTTTCCAAAGGAGACAGTAATAACCAAGGCTGACACCAATGCAGGGCTTTACGTTTACGAACTGACTTCCCCACCTTCAACAATCCCAAAGTAGGTAATGCAAGAGTGACTGTCCCCATCAAACAGATGCATCAGTTGATATTCATGGAAATACACTGACTCGTCTGAAATCACAAATCAAATAGCTGAACTGAAGCTCAAATTCAAGTCCAGGTACAAAATGAACTTGGGAAAATAGAGGGAAGTCCCTCAACCTTTTACCTGGAGAGAAAAATGACCTTTGTACAAATGAATCTTTGGCCACAATGACAGGCGGGGCTGGCCACCCGGAGGGGCAGAGTCTTCCAAGGTCACAGCATGAAGCTGTGATTTTATGACTTTTCACTCCAGCTTGGCCCATGGCTACTTAAAGCCTGGATGCTTTGGACAGGGAGAACCAAAGGCTAGAGACAAAGGGTCAGAAGGCAAGGGCACACAGAGGTGAATAAGGTCAGAGGACAGACGTTTGTGAGGAGGGAAAGGGACAAAGGCCCTCACTCCTATATAAGGAAAATGTGGAAAGGGAAACAGGTTCTCTTCTAAGAACTCAGCTGCCTGCTGATGGCACCAGGACAAACCGGGATGCAGGTCCAGGCTTACTACAGCTCTGAGACTGCTCTAAGGATGGTGTGCCCTCTCAGCAAAATGACGTATTGTCCAAATCCATGTTCTTAAACTGAGTGAGGGATGCAGTGACTTCCAGGAACTGAAATGTAAAGCTATAGCTGCAGGATAGTGGTAAAACATCAAACTGTAACATCAAAAGTGAATCTGGCTCCTCTTGGACGTTCCTCATCAATAAGCACTTATTAATCATCTGCTGTGTTCCTGGCATTGCTTAGGTGCTAAGGATAGAAAGGATGGCAAAAGACAGTCCCTGTTTTCAAGGAGCCCACAGTCTAATGAGTGGGGATTACCTTTAAGACACACTTTGAGAATTTGAAGGAAAGGGAAAATGAGCCTGAAGGAGGTCCCAGAGAACATCAAGGTAACAAAGCTCAGCAATTACAGACTTGGTACACAGGTAAAATCTAAACAAACAAAAATGAGGAGTTTTATTTTAGTGCTTACCACAAGCTTGTTAGTAATTTTAGCAGCTACAAAACCAAATGTCAGTATATAAAGACAGGGATGTTTTTCAAATAGCTGAACAGCTGACTTCTTGTAGATCATTGCAGCTAAAGTAATCACTGATCCAATATGGAGAAAAGGAGAAAGGACACTCGTTCCCTATATAGAATCAAGAGAAGAGAGTTAATACATTGTACCCCAACAATACCAAATGGATTTGCTGAGAAATCTGAGCACAATAAGTTCTCCTCAAATTCCAAATCTGAAATTCGTGGAAGCTTTGCTTGACAGCTGTTTCTTCAGTTGAATAAAGGAACAGCTGACTAAAAGCAATGGCAACAAAAACAAAACCACCCCACCCCCAAACAAAAACAGAGGAATTCTCCTGTGAATTCCAATTCTACTAAGCCATGAACCCCTAAAGTTATTGTTTGTTATTAAGGCTAAGGGTGAAAACTGTAAATCAATATAACTATGGCTATATTTTTTAATAAGAAAAAGTTTCAAATGAAAAAATCAAAGTGTAGCTCACTCTTCTAACTCTTAGCTCAAACTAGAACAAGAAATAGCAAGTGAAAGTATACTTACTGCTATGGTTGATCCGTTTTTGCCAACACCACCTGTGAAGATTACACGGAAATAATTTGTACAGGAGAATATGGTCCCTGCTACAGTACAAAGTGCTGGAAAAATTTTCATTTGAATATTCAGCACTGGAATCTTTAATGGGAGAAAGAGAACAAAATTAAAACACATATAACATGAAATAAGCTTATATATATTTGCTGAGTGAATTTAAATACTTTAAAACCAAGTTCCTAAATTTATAAGTATCACCCTCTCCTATACCCTTGTGGCCCCATTTTAGGAAGAATCGCTCTCATTTAAAACAACAATAACAAAGTATGTTTTCCTGTTTTTTCCTATCAAGAGACAATGCTGCCACACTTCAGGGAATGAGACGGAACAGCATCAAGTCACATTTGTCTTGACATCCTTTTTTGGCAAAATAAGACAATTTTTCTTTCATGAGTGAGTAAGACAACTAGGTTCCAGTGTAAGGCAAAAGTAGCCTGGAGTGAATCACACAATGAACTCTCTTCAGGCCTTTATGATACATACCCTGTTCCTTTTGACCTCTATTGGCCAATCACTGGTTATTTAAGAGCAGTAGAAGAAAACATTTCAAACATGAGAGAACAAAGTCTTGGGCTGGATTTAAAACATAATGGCTCCCAGAGAAGAATCCTAACCCCACAGAATTGAAGTTGTTAGTATAAGCCAAAGGCCACTGAGGAGGAAACTAAAAGAAAAGCAGGCAAGAAGGCCCCCAACAAATTTACCCAAGTATACCTCACTTTACTATGAGCCTAAAAAGAAAAATGCTAACATAACCAGTTTTATAAAGATGGGGATTATTTACTTTATTTAGGGATTTACTAAAAGTTCCTTTAATTTAGTTACTGTTAAAAAAAAATCATCAGTAACTGAAAGAAATATGCTGACAAGTCTACATAGGAAAGCAAGCCTAGAACAGTTCATAGAATTGGGGATTATACCACAAACAGCAATTGAAAAAAGTGGAACTATTTAGCTTGGAGAAGACTTTGGGGGAACCTGACAGCAATCTTAACATGGGAAAGGCTGTTATGTGGAAGAGAGCTTGTTCTCCCAGGCACAACTTGAAGAAATGGAGGGCAATCAGGGAGGCATGTTTTAGTAAGCTATAAAGAATTTCGTAATAACTAGGGGTAGAGCAAGGTAGAATGGGCTGCCTCCCCAGGCATCATTAAAGCTCTCTGAGCAAAGCCTAGATGGATGACCAGTTGTCATGAATGTCATAGCAGAATTTACTGCTAAGGAGACGGAGGCTAGTCTGGAGGGACTTTGAGACTTTGTGTTCCTAACTGATAATCTGTTAGACATGTAACTATCATATAAAGTGAGGTATACTTGCAGTGAGTTTTTAAAGTCCACATTTCATTAAAAAGTCCTCTCCACAATTTCCTATCCCTTTCCCCCCGATTTAGCTTTTCCACATAGTATAGTTTTTTGATATTACATCCAATTTTAAAACATGGTGATAGTAAAATGGAAATAGAAACATTCTAGAAGTTAATTGCATTCACAGAAGAATATAGATGCAAGATGAAAAGATCACCAATTACTTAAGGTACAATGTCTTACCCTGTTTTCTTACAGTGTAAAGCAAGTAAGCGTATGAGTGACAATACAAAATGTAGCCATTAAGATCTGATTTCATTATCAATCCCAATTCAAAAGGGAACAGAGTGTAGACAAAAGCCAAATTAAGCCTAGGGAACTATCATAATTTCACAAATGTCTCATTTTACTTCATTCCTTCAAAACAGTGAAGAACTCCATTTATTTATAGAACTCTATGACCTCTTGCAAAACTGTACTGCAAAGTTGTTTTTTTTAAAGCATCTGTTGATGTTCTGTTGCACTGTGGAAGATTTTAATTTCATGAATTCCACATGCTGGTCCAGTTTAAAAAATGACAACATTTTCTCAAATTCTATCTGGCACACCACTGAACTGCTCCCTTTACATTTCCTTCTCCCAATTCAAAACTCATTTTCAATTTAAGGGGAACAGTACTGTTACTTTGAGCTCCAAAAATTAACTCTGTTCCAGCTCAGAAAAATCCTAAAATCCTATCAAGTCAGTGAAATCTGGCTGAAATTCAATTCACCTCTCACCATATTTTTTTTTAAAATCACTGTGTTTTCCTCCACAGGGACAAAGAAAACCTTTGGCAAAGACAAAAATGCCATCTTCCCCCATTTTGCATTGAGCACTAAATACAGGGTAACCCCTACACCACACTGGTGCTAATACCCATGGTATAGGCTAACCTTGATATAACAGGCTTTTACTGTACGTAGTTTTTATGTTTTGGGGGACACGATTTGACCCATGGTATACATCCAAATCTGTGTAATAAAGATCTGTGCCATAACAGAGTTCTACTGTATTTTTAAAATTTGATGAAATCACTTTAGGGTCATGGAAGCTCATATTGGTGCCCTATGAAAGAAGAAAAAAGAATATAGAGCATTAGTATAGCCAGGCAAATTAGTACATGGCCTGGGCCAAAAAGCAGAGAAAAGGGCAGCAGGCCTAGAGGGAAAAATATAAGCTGTTCTCCTCCTTTCTCTTACCTTCTCTGTAGAAGAACCATTATACAGGAGCCCAGGCACCCTGCCCTTGCATGAGGGAGGCAAGAAGTCAGCTTCAGAGTCACAGGGGAGGAAGACTAGGGTCAGGAGAACTTTCAGCCTCAAGAGTATCTCTCCTCAAGCCTACACTGGGATATAATACTTGGGCACCACTACTTGACCCACATTCTCTTTTCCCTTTACAACTGGGGGCATAATGACTGTAGTAGCCACCTGCAACTTTCCTTTGCCTTAATTTCTCTAGCAATGTTCTTTTGCATCTCAGAAGCAATGAGAGCCACTGGACTGTCATCTCTAAAAATGTACTGATAGTGAGAACTATGCTGACCACACATTATCTCTAGCCTTGAGGACCTGACTCCCTTTCACGTGGACAAGAGGTGTCCTTTAAGATTGGAGAGCGTAGGTTAGGTCCCCTACATCAAAAGAGAATTCCTTTGGCCACATTTAAGTTGTAATGTGGTTGATACCTACTCACTTTGTCATTGGAAATGGGGTTAGGGTAGTGAAATCTCACTGGCTTTCTAAATTGTAGTTGGTCCTGTGTCTTTGAAGAGGGAAACTGATTTGCTAAATGTTACCAATGGTGTTTACAATGGTGTACTGTATTTTACCAATACAAAAGCAATGTATTGTGGTGGCTCAAAAAAGCACTACATGTTTAGTAAATTCAAATATAAATAGACACAATCATCATATTGGGCTTAGTTACCATTTCTCTTTCAAAGAATTTGGGAATCACCTATTTTAAGATGGCACCAAGCCTTATCATGTATTGAATGATAACCAACATTGTGTTCAAATTGTTGAAATAGTAAGGGTATTTCTAAAACAAGCTTAATCTGACCTCTTTATTTCATCAATAGGATTGATGAAATTGAGGCACACTAGGCTCTAGAAACTTGAGCCTAATTTGACTGTTAAAAGAATTTTATCAGAGAAATATTCATTTGCACACAATGATTTCTCAAACTCGGCAAGAAGTAAGAGTTTAATATGCAGAAAGCACTCTTAAAACCTTAAAATACTACATGTTATCAAAAATCAAAGTAGCAATTTGACTTAAAAAGAGAAATGGATCTGAAATCCAATTGAGGAATTATGACTGCAGTTCTATATAGACTTATCCCAATGTTATGAAGGTCCTGAATTTGTTTTTCATAAAACTGGAATGATTGAAATGGTTCTGAGGAGTGCTAATAAAATATGCTTTTTCAGTAACAATAAACAAAATCCTTCTTCCATACTATAAAAATATCAATTTCCTCAGTTGTTGGAGGTTCCCTCCGTCAATGCCTATATGACAATTCCTTAGCAACTTTGTTACAGTTTTCAATAGTTGCAGGGGCCCAAAACCTTCATCATTCCAGGCCAATCTGCAGAACACCTCCACCAATGGCTAAGTCAATCCTGGAGTAAGACAGGAATAATCAATCCCCAGATCCATATTCAAATTATTTCCAGTTGGGTTGGGCCTATTAGAGTTAGCATTCCACTGGCATATCCTTCAAAAATTCTCAGCATCACCACTATGCCTTGAGGTGGCATTGGAGTAGAACTTTAGTGAAAGATAACAAAATCCAAACCCTTTTATGGTCTATAACTTTGCAATTGAATATAAATGCAGCTATTCAAGAAAAATAGTTTCTTATATCTGAAAACAAAATCCTGCAATATAAGGGCATTGTGGTCATTCTATTTATCTTGGTGAAAATCTGTTTCCACCAAACAAACAAACAAAAGAACCAGAAATTAAGTCCTCTCAAATTCAGATGGGCAGATATAATTTAAAACAAAACAAAAAAAACCCCAAAAGCAGCTAATTCCCTGAAAACAGCTTATTATGTAATGGATTGCTTGCCTGGGCAAATATCTTAGGTATAGATTTCCTGTGTTTAAAGTTTAGGTTCTGCTCTTTATAGTATAAATCTACTTTCTTTAATACTACAATAAAAGGAACCACCTAAAATAAATTTAATTTCACCTGGATTTAGACAATGGAACATATTTTTGTATTCCCCAAATTTGTCTTTGATTCTGAGGTAGCTAAGTCATTTATCAGTTGTTAACCAACTAACAAAACCTACAAGAAAATTATATTCCTGATTACCCTCCTATCATATTACTCTCCATTTTCGTCATATATAAATGTCTACAGTGCCAGAACGAACATAGTGTCAAGCTCTGAAGTCTTATCTTTGCTATTATTCAATGAAACCACATGGTCAAAAAAGCTCCAAATGTGGCAGAGTTTTATGTTAATTACAGAAAGCTGTGCTGGGCACTCAATCAGAGAAGGGTCAAACATGCCCAAAATGAGACTGCAACACTCCCAAGTCCTTCTAGAGCCAGATTAAAATGTAACTGGGAAGGGGCAGCTAGGTGGCGAAGTAGATAGAGCACCAGCCCTGAAGTCAGGAGGACCTGAGTTCAAATCTGGTCTCAGACACTTAACATTCCCTAGCTGTGTGACCCTGGGCAAGTCACTTAACCCCAATTGCCTTAGCAAAAAGCAACAAAAAACCTGTTTAACTGTTGACATTAAGTCAAGATATTGCCTGCAAAGATCCTTATGTACAGTTTAGTGACCCATTTCTATTTGATTTTGATATTACATATTTTTTATGTATCTCACTTTAAAATTTCGGGACAGAAATCCAGGTCCATATGCTAACATCATGAAGACACTGAGGGAAATTATTTCTTAAATTCAGTTTTCAAATTTAAATTAAAAACAAAGTGGTAGAATCTATTTGAGGGCTTAAAGTAATAAAAATAAAGTCCTTACAGACATCTGGGGTACTATATAGACAATATGGTAAAAAGGCTTTAAATAGAGAATCTCCTCAAATAATATATTGGTTGTAGTTTTATAAAGTTCTCCCTACCTTTCCCTGGTAGTAAATGCTTAGGGAAGTGTAGTAGGGGCATACAGCCTCTTTAAGTGAATTGATCCCCCCCCCCCCCTCTATTTTGCTTTTAAATTAATCAGAATTTATGGGAAAAAAAAAGGATTATTTCTAGCTCAAGAATTTGCTCAAATAACTCTGGGGAGGGGGGAGAGAAAGGTAGAAGTAACAATACGGTTACAGATCCAATGATAAGGAGGCAGAAATTGTTTTGCCCAAATCTTTGTAGCATATACTGCCAGTAATTTGTGGAGAAGAGGTATATGATGTATAGAGGCTGTATAGATTTCAGATAAGGTGGAAAACCAAAGTTCTAACAACTGCTTCAACAACAAGAAGAAAAAAAAAAGTCCTTTGGCACTGCTTTCAAGGGAAATGTTAATTCTATTCTGGGGGAAAACATATTCTGTCCATTATTATACTCTGTCTATAGTTTTTAAATGACTAAAAGGAGAGTTTAATGGATTCCACTTGTTCAAAAAAGGAAATAAAAAATCTGAATCATCCTCACTTTTGAGGCATCTTGATGTACCAACTGCAGTCCATTTCCTCCTTTGTAAAAATGAGACAGCCACAAGCTCTGAGAAAGTCATAAATTCTCAAAGGCCTTCTGGACTGTCATCTTGGAATTGAACCAAATGCTTTATTGATTGTGAAAAAGGTGACATTCATCATGTCTTAAAGAAAAATACCTGTGTCTTATTGTTACTGATGTTTTTTGGTAACAGGGAGGATGAAATAACTTTACATGTTACTGTTTAATTGGATTATACGGCATTTGAAAACACAAGCAGGACACATAACATGCATTACATGGGATATACAATGTGAACAAAATTACCATAGATTGCCAAAAAGGTGGTCCTCCAATCACTGCCAGCAAATGCATGATTATTATGAAGATTTGCACTTCAGTCACATCAATTCTAATTAGGTACAAAAAGCCAAAAAAGCAGAATTACTCAAAACAATTTCAAGTTAAACAACTGCAAGCTTAGCAGCTCTCCTCTCTCATGCACAACTGAAAATCTTTGGGGAAGGAATAGAAGAAAATGGATAACATATCAATAATTTGTTGAGGAAAATTCAAGCAAAAACCCACAAAAATTCTTTAATCTAATTTGATAAATTTCACAGAGCAATAAAAACCTCACCTTTTGTGAAAGGGATTTTTGGACTCATTTTAGTTGGTGTGAAACAGAAACAAAACAAATCCAACTGAATGAACAAAAAAGTCCTATCAAAGTTCAACCTTTCTCACCAAAAAAGAGAACAATTTTGAGTGTTAACTGACCAGAAAAAGAGGTTTTTATGTCATAAATAAACTTAGGAAATATACTTTGCAGTATCAGAAAGTAAAGTAGTTAGAAAAATTAGGAGCTTCAATTAAAATACAATAAATAAAATACTATGTTATGACCTTGCATAAACCTGTTGCCTTTTAAAGAATGAAATTGCCTGCCACAATAAAAGTGGGGGAAAAACAAGCCTTCACACATTATTGTATTTCTTGTTCTCGCTAATCATCTACCTAGCCATTGAGAAATTCACTTAAGACTTCTTGAAAGTTTTCTTTGAAAGCAGCTACAATTTAGTTTTGGGAATACTGCAAATGGTGTCACAGCCAAGAAGAAATTATCTTATCAGAAAATTGAGGGCAGCAAAATTTAAAAGCCAGAAAAGTTTTAAGGGAACAGGGGTAAAAAAGATTTAGAGAGAAGGCAAAGTCTATCATTTATTTCCTCCTGAAGGTGTGTTGGAGTAAATTCATGATCTCACTCAAAGGTCTTAGGAGGAAAGAAACAAGTCTGAGAAAATCAGAAAGCAAGAGCAGCAAAGGCCCTCATCAAAGTTATGGGTTTGTGACATCAAAACAATTAAAATTCTTCTCTTCCCTGTAACTGTCTCTTTGGATTCAAACAGTCCTCCTCCACAATTTTCAGTTCAAAATAATTTCTGCTTGAAAAATGATTTTATAAAGAGATGGAGTATCTTTGGTACACATACATAAATTAGGCTAACTAGAATCTGTGAAGAACTGATAGGGTGCATAAAGTTGTGAAGAGACTGAATAGTAGGCTGGAAAACAAGCAGGGGTCAAAGATGAACTGGTCAACCTTGGGTGGGGTAGAGGGGTACACATTTTACAATTTTTTGCTGGATAGACATTTGAAGTAGCTATTTTGAAGAGGAAGGGCCAAATTTTAGGATTACAAAACAAAAATGCACAAAATGACATGTAATAACCTTTTCGCCCTGCTTGAATTCACAACAGTGAATGCAATGTACAAAATGGTTATTGATGTGTTAGGGTTCGGTCTTTTGAAGAATTCACAATGGCTATTCTCTTTGGCAAAAGGAGGAGTGGTGTGGAGAAGCATAGTGGAGTTAGGGAAGATACCATGTGGCATGAAGGGAGTGAAAAGACACCACAAGGCAGAATGCTGCGGCAGGATGACCGAAAGAAAGGCAGCAGCAAAGCCATGGACTGGAAGTTGTTTTATAGGGAAAATTTAGCCTCAGGTTCTTGATATAACTTGGATTTCTGACTGGATTTATCTTTAGAGAGTGGGGCAAGGAACTAAACTGATCTTCCTGCTTGCCTAAAGTATTAGTTTTTATCAATTTCTCTGCTAATCACATCTAACATTGAAGATCTCATCAGTTATCACTGCAAAGTGCCAAAAAGAAATTAAAAAAAAATTTTTTCCTGCACTGTCCCATTTAAAAAATGTTCACATATAAAATCTTTTAAAAAGCATTCAAGCTGTTGTTCTTGCATTTAGACCACCAATATCCTAAAAGGGAGAAACAAGACCACTTTGTGTCCTAGGTAGTTATGGACTGCTTTTTCAGTCTTTTAATTTAAAATACCTTACCTTACTTGAGGCTGATTATTCTCTGCTGTCAGAAAGCTGAATCTTTGAGACTTGCTGTTTAACTCCTGAAGATGTGGCACCAACCTTGACCACCAGTGAAAAGATTTCCTGAACTAATCCCCAAGGATATCAACTAAAGCAGGTTAAGAGGGCCTCTAAAACAAGTCTAAGAGAACACAACTATTTGGAGTGGCAGACAATCATAAAAGTCACTATCTACCCTTTTTTTCCTTTTTCCATGAATAAAAACCTCTGGGTTGATTCATTAGAACTGCTATAAAGAAGTAGGTCACTTTAATCTCTTTTGAGTCACAAAAGAAAGGAATTGTGTTCTAGAAGGAAGAAAACAGGAGTTTAGCTTGCTGGATTCAATTTCAATTCATTGAATTCATAGATTCAGTGGATAGCTTTAAATAAGTTCTGGCACAACTATTTTCTTATTATTAAAATGGGAATTGTAAGTTGAAACGTGCCAATATTTTAAGGCACTGAAACTAGTTCTCAACAGCTATAACTTGTAAAAAAAAGAAGTAGCAAAGCATCTAAAAATTGGACTTCTTTTCTAAAGAATATAAACAGCATTCATACCTTCAGTGTTAGGCTTTCACAATTTCGAAATGTCTGAATGAAAACTTTCTGGGCAAAAATTAAATGTAAAGTTTTAGTCTGACTGTGGCTATGGATGAGACAGAAAGAAATCTGAAATTAGAAAAAAAAAACCAAAAACTGATCATTTGTGGCCACTGGCATTTCTCTCTTAATATAATCTGAATTCTGTACAGGCTGCAATGGAATAAAAGAGAACTTCATCTAAAAATTATTGATATTCTGTTCTGGATGTAGGTACAATTATTCTTATATTAAAAAGGTAAAGCCAACCAAACTTTCTACTGGTTGCCAGAGAAAAAAGAAGGTAAGAAAAAATGAGTCTTGGAATTTCAACTTCTGTTTGAGTATATCCACATGGTGCTTTTTTTTGTCTTAAATCAATAAATCTTTGAAAGTGCCTACTATGTGCCAGGCAGAGTGTAGAAGCTGGGATGAGAAATTTACATTCTTACTGGGAGAATGAGGATACAACATATTTACAGGTAAAAGAAATACACAGTGACAGGCAAGGATGAAGCAGCAGAGTCTCTTGGAGGAGGTAGCTGCACCGAGCTTTGAAAGGAACTAGGGGTTCCAAGAAATGGAGATGAGAAGACAAGAGGCACTGTGGGACTTGAGGAACCAAAGCAAAGGTCCAGAACCAGGTGAAAGGGTTGTCATGTACAGGGCCCAGCAAGGAGGCTGCTGGGACTGCAACCAGCCTAGAGAGACAATTGGAGCCAGGGAGTCACATTGTAGAGGGTAAGGGCCCAGCACTCTTGGCTTCCTGAACAAGGTAGTAAGCATCGACACAGACTTGAGTTTCAGGAACGTCAATTTGACATTTGTGTGGAGTTCTTCTAACCAAAAGTTGAAACATTTTATTGTCAACGTCAAAAGTACCTAAAACCAAATCCTCCATGATTGGAGGGAAAAAAAGAAGTCTGTTAAATGACCAGAGTATTTTTCCTCCATGAAATGGGTCCCTCAGGCTGGGGGGTTAGGGGAGTGAGGGGAGAGAGCTATGGTCTTCTATCAATCAGATAAGTATGGATAGAGCCATCAAATATGAGGCAGCTACCCAACTTGAAGCACACTAAATGAAGATTTTGAAGGAGAATAAAGAAAAGTAAATTAAACAAGACTGTGGTCCAAAGGAATGATTTCATCAGGACTCCAACTACAAGTTGGCAACTCACTTGCAATTTAAGGTCTTAGAGAACTGCCTGGAGTCTGAGGAAATAAAATGACCAGCCAGGAAATGTCGGAGGTAGGAAACTCATGTTTTCAGACTCCAAAGATAGCCTTCTAGCCAGTATGGTTCTCCGCCTTTCTTGACAAGTCATGGGCATCAAAAATGACTGAGGGAAGATTTCAGATCACTGTAAGTAGGGATACAAATAATGAGAAACAATAATCTTAGTGAAAGGGTAACTTTTGTTTCTCAGAGTAAAGAAGTGGTAATTAACTAGTATGTTGGGGTAAGTTCCAAGAGCTGGAATAAACTGACAAGTCTGAGACTTAACAAGATTTACTATAAGCAATTTTGTCCATTTGAATACATTTTCTTGACTATTAAAGCACTAATTAATAAGGATTATTAATTAAGAAGTCTTATCAATGTTGTTGAGACATTTCCATTGTGTCTAATTATATGTAAGCCCATTTGGGGTTTTCATGGCAAAGATACTGGAGAGGTCTGCCGTTTCTTTCTTCAGCTCATTTTATAGATGAGGAAACTGAGGCAAAGAGGATGAGGTGACTTGTCCAGGACCACACAGCTGGTAAGGGTCTGAAACCAGATTGTGAACTCAGGAAAACCGAGTTTTCTTTAGACCCAGTTCTCTATCCACTTCATTATCCACCTAGTAAAAAGTTCTTTGCTAGAATCTTCAGGCCTACTGTATTTCTTGCCCCATATTTTATGAAAAGTATTTCTCAAAACAATCTAGAAATTATGCCACTTAATTTTTCTATCACATAAGATACAAGGGCTTCAAAGATTTTTTTTTTAATAATAACAGCTTAGTATTTAAATACTGCTTTAAAGTTTACAATATTATACTAATTTTATTCTCACAAGAATCCTGTAAGATGGATACTATTATTATTCCTATTTTATAGGTGAGGAAACTGAGGGAGAGAAATTAAGTGACTTGCCCAGAGTCACACAGAATTGAGTGTCTTGAGACAGGATTAGAAATCAGGATCTTCCAGATTCCAAGTCTTGAGCACTAGCTACTCTACCACCTCTATGTATGAGATATATGCATGTATGGGCAGATATACTACATTACATGCTTATTTAAAATAATTTAAAGTGACAAATGCAGATGTACTATAATTTGGGCAAGTGATCAGCCTTGTTAAGAATGAGCTCATATTATGAAGGACCCTTATTAGAGCTCCTTGAGAACAAAAACTGGTTTTTGCCTTTCTTTACATCCTTGACTCTTAGCAAAAGTGCTTGGTATGTAGTAAGTGCTTAACAAATGCATACTGACTGGCAGAAAGAAAGATGCATATTTGCAATCTGATTTCTAAAGGTAAGTTTGTCCATTTGAAGATGTTGTCAACTATTAAGGCACCAACTAATCAAATGACTGGTTTATCAATAATCACTAATAAAAAGTTCTCAAGGACTAGGAAAGCAATAAAAGTCTTGAAAAAAGCAATGTTATCCTTATTAACAGAGGATGAAATCTGTAAATTCATCTTTTCTTTAAATCATTAATCTACTTTGTTTTTATGAAAGCTATGGAGTTGAAATAGCAGTGGCTAAGAGACAGACTAGATAGAGTGCCAGCCCTATAGTCAAGAAATATTCTCTTCCTGAGTTCAAATCTGGCCTCACATACTAACTTTGTGTCCCTGGATAACAATCTGTCCTTTGTTTTCTCATCTGTAAAATGAGTGTAGAAAAGGAAATGATAAACCAGTATCTTTGCAAAGACAATTCAAAATGGGATATCATGAAGTGTCAGACACAACAACAAAAGCTTCAGAATAAAGTTAGATAATTCTATAATTGACTGGATGATACATACACAAGTATAGAATTTCATCTATCCATAAAAAAATCTTTAAGATGCATTGAATGATATTCAGTAGCGGAAAGAAGCACCTCTTCTGTGTATTTGAAGACAAAGATTTAAAACACCAAAGGACTTTCCTAGAAGTTACTCCTGAATGCTGCTAAATATGGGAGTTTGAAGTAAATTTCAAAATTTCTCTTCATATGATGATACCAGAATAAATTTTAAAAATAAGTTTCTGTAAGTGAGCAGTAAGCATTCATTCAAATATAGAAGAAAATGGAAACAATTTTAAAATGGTATTTTGTCATTTAAAATGCATTTGCTGCTAAAAAAATATTTCAACAGACAGTACTCCACAAAAGTAAAGTATGCAGAGATCTTTGAAAAGGAAGAAAGTATACAAGTAGAATGCTTCATCAATTGTTGATTCATTATCTACTCATTGTGAATAGTGATATAGAAAATAAAAAAGTTAGGAGCTAAAAATATCCTTCTACTTCTAGATTTAAGCTGAAGGTGTAAGGAGAAACTACTAAGAGAAAGGTAAGAACACAAGATTGGGATGATAACTGGCAACCTAAAATAGTTACACCAGTTGACCATAATAAATACATGTGCAAAATGACTTGTGTTCTTAAAATCCTTTAGTTAACTGCTTTCCAAGTACTATTGACATTTTAAGTTTAGATTAAGAGAGGATCATGACAGTCATTTTTTAGTCCAAAGTCTATGCTATTACTATTTAACAACTGGAGTCACAACCCTCAAATGACATGAGACATCACTGTTCCTACTGTGAAAAGAATATTGAAAGCTTTCTATTTCCAGTTCCATTTTACTTATGTGAGAAAACTAATGGAAGCCCCTAGATGGCCAAATGACTCACCTAGCTATGGTAGAGCCAACTATCAGATTTCATTCAGAAGAATTTTCCCATTGTTAAATTATAAAAATGAAGCACTGCTATTCCTGTGACCAAAAAAAAAAAAAAAAAAAAAAAAAAAGAGGAAGGGGGAATGAAGATTAAGGCACTATCACTATAGAAAATGAATTTTTCTACTAATAGTACATTTTTAATGTCTAGGACTACTGTTAATTCTGAGCTATGGAGCAATGGACATACTAATTCCTTACATAATATTTATCAGGGAGATGTAGTGATCTTAAAAAAAAAATCCCAAAAAAGGGAGATTGCTCAAAGAACAACTAATATGATTTGAAAGGTTGATAATACTGAGTTTAATTTAAAGCACTAATTAAAGAGGAAAAATATCACCATGACTTTTTTAGAGAAAAGGATAGAGATGAAAATTTTCTGTACTGGAATGCAATGAACAGCAAATGAAATAAAGCTGGAAAATAAAGATGCACTTTCTTTTCAATAAAGTATTCGAAACAAACTTCTTTGGATAGGCTTCAAATGAAAAAAACTTAAAGGTGACTGAAGAGCGGGAAGAGATGGGGAGAAAGCAGAATATTCCCTGAATTACCCAAGCCATATCCATATCCTACTGGCAACCTTCCTATCTCCCAAAACAGAAAAACACCCAAATGATCCTATTTAATGGTGGAAAGGTTTTGCTTAAAATAGACCAAAAACAACCAACATTTAAACAAAGATTTTGTCTATCAGAAGTACTTTTGCCTAATCAATTTTCTACTGACAAAGACTAATTTTATAGTCAGGCAATCACCAAAAGGATTTTTTTAAAAATCTGTTTCCAATAGGATGGATTTTTATTGCCCCTACTATGCTTTTAGATTGCTTTTTTCCCCCTGATGAGCCAATCTGTTTTGAGACTTTGATTTGCAGGGTCGCTCTGTGCATGACAAAGGCGCTGTCTTTTGCAGAGTCCATGCCATTCTTCACTGGACGCATTAATACTAGCACAGTTACCGTGAAGTTCCAGAACCAGGGCCCCAGGGTTCCTGTGAGAAGCTGGGATGTTATAATTAGGATCTGGGACTCTGTAACATCGAATCTATGTGTGAGGGAAAAAACATTTTGAAATAATTTTATTCAGAACATCAATCAAACAATCTATGAAGTTCCAGAACCAGGGCCCCAGGGTTCCTGTGAGAAGCTGGCATGTTATAATTATAGTCTGGAACCCTGTAACACTGAAACTATCTATTGGAGGGGAAAAAAACATCCTGAAATAACTTTTTTCAGAACTTTCAACAAACAGTCCCACCAAAACAAGTAATACCAAGATTTCATTTAAAAGGAACAGCCTTTAAGATGGCAGTTAGAGACTAGGTGATATGCTTTATATGGTAATGTTTTTATTGCCCTAAGGTACAAAAGTATATTTCTTAGTTAAACTGGAAGACTAATTTTAAAAAGTGATTTGGAAATACAACCAGATTAGCCACACTTTATCCGCTCTCAATTACCTGTGGGGAAGAACCATCCAGTTAGCAAATAACCACAATCTGTCTGCTTTACAGAACGTCCACTGACATCTAACCACGTTATCTCTTTGGTATATTATTTCTAAAGTGGCACTAGGACAAAAGCCTATTATGATGCCTAAAGAGTTTCTTCTTTTCCATCCCAACATATTCCTAATATACTCCCACTATTTTCTCTTGAGAGAAATTACAACAGGCATACAAAAGGGAAGGGACAGAGATGAGAGCTATTAAGAGATGGTGAGGGGAAGAAATCTTAAATGTCAAAAGTATACACTCCTCTCTGGATATGATCAGAACAAAAGCTAAACTGACTGTGCCTTGGTCCTAAGACTTATTTCCTTATAAATTCTAACTCAAATTCTTTTCTTTCTAAGCTAACATTAATTTTTTTTTTTTTTTGCTGTCTTTGTTTCATAGTCGTAAAACTATCTTAGTGACCTAAATTTTATGGATGGAAAAGGAGAAGTATATGGGATAAGGTATACAGGTCCTGTTTTTACCACTTACTAAGAGAGACCTTGGACAAGTCTTTTTGGTTCCATTTTTTTCACCTGTAAAATAGGTATAGTAATATTTCCACTACCTGCATCATATGGTTTGTTGTGAGGAAAACATTTTGGCCTTAAATTGCAATATAAATGTAAATAAACATTATCTGTATCAAAAAGAGGTATGAGAGAGAAAAGAAGGCCCTGGGCTTGAAGTCAAGAAGAACTGAGTTGGAATCCCATCTGTGACACATTGGGCAAATCATTTAACCTCTTTTCAACTTCTCTCCTTACCTGTAAAATGGGGATGAGAGCAACCATGCTTATTTCACAGAGTAAGTAAAGGAGGTGAGACAGATATAGAGCATTTTGCAAACTTAAAAGCACTATATAATTGTTAACTGGATTTCTGTTGTTATTGTTGTTACAACAAATTGAGAAATATGGGATTGAAAGGTTTGGCTTTGCTAGAGTTCACAGAGTACCTTGACAGTACAGGTGGCCCTAGAATCCAGGTCTTCTAACTTTTGCTCTAGTGACTTTTTTCTTAATGTCATTGGCTCAGTAATTTTGGAGGGTATAGGATAATAACTAGCTAGTCAAAAATGATCAGATTAGCAGAGGCTGCCAACTACAAAACACAATTCCAACAAGGAGAGGGCAAGCTTTTACTTAATGTTTTAAGAGTATGTTTTTTTACCTGGGTTACTATATTCTGTTATTATTTCAAATAATTCAGAGTGGACTGTTTGGGGATATTACCTATAGAAAATCAAATAAATTTAAGAGGTGCAAATTATGATAATTGGGGAGTGTTAAAGTTTGTTGGAACTGTTGAAGAGAAAAATGTGTGACAAATTGAATAAGTTCAAATAAGGACTTTTAAAATTTTAATATACATTAAGAATTTTATATTTATTCAAAAGCAACACTTTTTTATTTGTTTTTGGTCTAGATCTGTGATTTTAGCAGATACAGGTGAGGAAAATGCTTTCTACCAAAGCAGATCAACAATTGTTCTACAATTTATGATGACATGACTAATTTTTGTTAAAATGATTTTAAATTAATATCAGTCTTATGCAACACAACCTGTACAAAATATAACATGTGAAAATTTCCTTCTGTAAGAAATATACATGGGAAATACCTCAAACAATAACAATCTTGAGTAATTATTAACTTTGCAATCTAATTTTAAAAAGTTACTTGACTTTTAAAGTAAGAAGGGACTTTTAAGGTCAATAGTCCAATCCATTCATTTTATAGCTGAGTAAATTGATTTAGAGAGACAACAATTTATTTCAGGCCACACCACAAATATATATAAATATAGTGACTCATAATTATGGGCAGTAAAATTTAGAGAAAAATCAATAAAATACTTGGGACAAGACATTGTTGTCTTCACTTCAACTCAACAATGTTTGGGATTTTTTTTTTTTTTGGGGGGGGGGATGGAGGGAGGATTCTTTTACTGAACAGATTACCTTAATTAAACTAAGATCTCTCTTTTAGCCAGAAAAGAAACCTGTGGATAATTTTTAAAAAGCCTGGATTTTACATAAAAGCATCTCTGAACAAATGCTTTTTAAAATTTAATGTATATGCTATCATTTAAATGTTTTGTTTAAAAAGATAACTTGTAAATCACATACAAAAAGGTTCAGTAAAGTGAAACTTAAGTTTTTCTATTTAGTGTGTTCCATTGATGCTCTTCCAAATTACTACCATGTTAATATAACAATTCAAGAATATATGCTAATCTCCCCCTCTAGATTGGTTTTTTCTTTTCTATTATTCTGTTCTAATTTCTAGCTCCTTTGGCCTTTGAATTTGTCATACCTAGGCTTCTCTTACTGCCTTCCCCACAAAGGTGTGGCAGCTAAAATGGAGCTGGAGCTACTGAATGGGTCCCTTTGAGGATTTGTGTCTACAGCAAAAGGTCTGTTAATAAAAAAAAAAAGGTATTAATACTCTCTCTACTTAAGACAGATGATAGTTCCGAAGCAGAAAGGTGAAATTCTAGCCCAAAACTTTACATTTGAGGCAACATGGCAGAATGGCAAGCACTCTAGCTTTGGGTGAGAACATGGGGCTCAAGAATTGGCTCTACTATTTACAAGCTTTGTGACCTTTGGCAAATCATCTAATCTGAATCTTACTTTCCTTTTCTTAAAATATGTAAATGATTATTATTTAAAACTATTACTGACTTTCCCAGAATTCTAGGCTTACGCTGTAATGCAAGAATTGTAGTTACTAACAAAAGTTACCACTGCTGTGTTCCCTTGGACCTTGTGGCAAGACCAGCAAAATATTAAAAAAGGAACTTTTAAATGGTAGCAAATTTCACATTCTATTTAAAATTTTTTTTAATGATTATATATGTATAAAAGAAAATTTGATTGTTAACATATATGGAATACTACTTGATAAGACAAAATAAATGTAATTTGAAAAAAAAATTAAAACACATAGAGTACTTCCCTAAGAAGTTACCTATGAAAAAAAAGAGAATTTCTAAATTCTTATTATTTTTTAAGTTATTGAAATGATACTTCAGTGCTTACCTCTTCCCCCCTACCTATGGAAAACAGAAACTGAACTTTCTCCTTCTCACCATAAAGATATATTTAAATCAACATTTAACCATGTGTCTCTTTATCTGTTTGGGCTGCTATCTCATTTAACAGTAATAAGAAAAGGCAGCCCTTGGAAATTCTTCTATAGAAAGAGATCCTTTAAGTGGCATCTTTAAGTATTATTTTAGAGTATTTGAATGAGGTATTATCTGAAATGTTCCCTTGGCAATAAACAAAGTAAAAGGAGAAAAGCTTTCAGCAAAGTTAAAAAACTAATCTGTGAATTTTCATTGCCACTGGACTCTCTATCTGGATTATTCAAAGTGGTAGATAATTCATTTTTTTTTTTTAAATAGTTCTGTCATTACCTCACTGAACCTAAAAAACTTACATCATCTTTATTATTAATATACCTTCAGATTTCTGACATTTCAATATTAAAAGGCTTTTTAAAAAACATTTTGGAATATTTTATAGTAAAATTTTTCTGAAATTATATTCTTTGCAATATCAAATTCAGTAACTGAATTTTAAGTTTTAAATTTATACTAATATTTTGAGACTGTTATGGTTTATTCATTCTACTTAAAGCCTGTTTTCTTCTACCTATGAGTTGCTTTCCTTTTCATTTTTGATGTTGACTTATCTAACTCTTTTTTGGGTTATCTTGTACAATCCTTTTCAGAATTCATCCTTTTTTCCTACTTGATTATCTTTTTTCACTCCATTCCACATCAGAGCTCTGAAGCAAAGACTATTCTTAATCATACCAGTTCATAGCTTTTTTTTTTTATCTTTATTCCCCATTCTTTAACTATTTATAGACTTTCATAGTACACATTTTCTCATTCCCAACTGTTTTTTCATTTCCAACAACTTTCCAATAGTCCAGCCAATCTTGATGCTCAGCAAATATTGAAGGCCCAAACTAACCATTAGACATCCCTGTCACCTATTTTCAACAAAAAAGTCAAATATCCACAAGAGAAGTAAGGCATAAGACCAAAAAAATGACCTGCAAAATTAAAAACTGATAAGCAGGAAACCGACACTTCCTTCAAAACACTGAGCATATGATTGGTCCAGTATTCTCTCTTTCTTCCTCCCATGTTCCACTTATCTATGAGTGGTGCCTCTTTACCAAGAAGAGAGAAAATAAACAGCATATAGATGCTGAATAGTATTTTTGCCACCATATTGATTTCTTTTGGAAATGGGGTGAAAAAAAATCTGTGGAATGAAATCAACCACAAAAATGAGTATGAGTTGCTATGGATTTCACATAATACAAAATCAAAATTGTGATATTTATAACAACTGAGTCATAATCTCCAAATTAAATAAGAAAATAATAAAAAATGGATCAAGAAAAGCATGTGGTCTCAAAGGGGCCTACTATTAAAATAGTTTTTATTCTCATGGTTTATTAGAAGAAACTGTCTTTAACAATGCTGTTTTCAATAATGCTGAGAATGGTTATCACAACATATAGTATGGTATTCTGTAAATTACATTTTTTCCCCCAAAAATGTTAGAAATTTTGAATATTTTATGGTTTAACAGATTTTAATATTACCCAGATAAATTATAAATTGCTAATGAATGTGTAACACAAATGCCTGTAACTTTCTTCATCTAGGAAGTATATTACATGTGATGTCCCCTTTGATAATTACTTATTTGAAATGTTCATGAGTATTGTCACTGATAATAAGTTTAGTAATAAAATTTCTAAACTAAAATTCATGTAAACTAATAATTTTTTTTTGGCATTAGTTTTTATCTAATGCCCCAAGAAGAGTATGCTTATTTGGGATTCTAAATTAAAAAGACTTCTTTGCTGAAGATTATTTGACTTATTTCCCTGTCAAATGTCATTAATATTATTTTGAGGTATTTAATTTTTTTAAGTCTGTAAAAGTATACAAGGTATTCTTTTGGAATCTTACAAAGATAGAATATAACAAGCATACATATGTGGATCTATTATACAATAATAAAAATCGGGGTAATGATCTAATTATTTTTAATACTTATTAAAAATCCTGTTATATACTAGTAAAACCATATGACTTTCTTCTCATGTCTACACCCAAAATTCTTGGATCCCAAAATCCAAATTCTTGTATGTTTCCTTAGCAGTAATAATCAATATAGTGTGCTCATTATCAATAAGAAACTCATGGATCTGGTTATTGTATTTTGGTAAATATGTGTAAGAAATAACTCATAATTATCAGAACCATCCTCAGTTATCACTTATTGAATACCCAATGATCATAGGTCCCAAACTGGATGGATGAGGGAATTTTTTTTTGTTTGTTTGTTTATGTGAAAGAAGTATGTTTTTTCCTTCTTAATAGCTGACATGTTTTAATGTTTATTTTTTTAAAAATGGATGCTAAAAAAGAGATCACAGGTAAAAGTTAAAGGAGTGACAGTCTGGAGATGCTTTTATTTAGTGAATTTAGTAATGTTACAGCTTGCTAAAAACACATAAAACCAAACCACTCACAGCACTTTTAGAGTGTTTTTAAAATGTCACTTTTGTACTTACATTCCAAATCGCAATGTTCCAGAAACATACGTTTGCCAGTGTGCACAGTAAAACATGAAAGTCCCAGCAAAACAACAGAAGAACATCCAGTCAGGGTTGGTTCCTAGCTGCACCGCAATGCAGGTTCCAAGAACTACAAAGACTGGAGGAGAAACAGGTTACAGTTAACTGAACATTTTAACTCTTATTAGTATCAAGAAAAAAGTTAAGAGAAATCTCAGAAAGTTCTATGTGACTTTGTCAGTAGCTTTCAGTTTTCCACAGTAAAGGAAAAGGGGATAACTAAGAAAATCCACAAATAATCTTAACTTTAATTTTAGCTCATAACTTAAAATTTCCTACAAAACTCTGATCAAAATCAATTTTTACAAAGAATTGGATAAGTTTTCTTTCCAACTTAAGATTTTTACTATCCACTGATCAACAGAAGTATTAGTAATTAATGGAAGGGATGAAGGAAGCAAATATTTATTAATTGCCTATTACATGTCAGGCACTATGCTAAGTGCTTTAGTTATACTATTTCATTTGACCACAATCCTGAGAGGTGGGGCCTTTGTTATTTCTATTTTATAGATGAGCAAACTGAGGCAAACAGAAATTACATGATTTGCCCAGGAAAACACAGTTAGCAAGTGTCTGGGGCCACATCTGAACTCCAGTCATTCTAACTCCAAGTCCAGCCCTTTCTCCACTGAGTCAGCTAACTGGCACAAAGGCAAAAAATAAGAAAGAAAATCAAATTATCTGGAAAATCTTCAAATTTACTCCTAAATGACAAAGAGCTGGATGTTATCCTTTAACAGATATTACTTCAGTCATACAGACATGTTAGGAGACTGCCAGGAGAAGTCTCAAACAATGTAACGACAGCTCAAACATTTCATCTCTCAGGGACAAAAATAGAATTATATACTAGCATTCAGCAAGTTACACTGTGGTTAAGTTGCAAGCTTTTAGAAACATTCAGTCAGTATTTATCTATTAAGGTTTCTAGCTTTTCTTGTTTTGCTTTATACTTACTGTTAAGAACTCAAGTCATCTCTTAAGAATTTTGAATTCTTCTGTAGACAGTTATTTAACTGTGAACATATGGCTACCCAGTACATATGAATAAGTGTATACAATTTGGCTCTAAAGTGATGAGATCTGAATGATTCATTATTTTACAAAAGGAGAGACAGTAAAGCATAAAAAACAGAGATGGACATGGAGTCAGATGAACTGGGGTTCAAATACTGATTTTATCACATATTAGCTGAGTGACCAAGGCTTAACCATGCACCACACTAATGAGACCACAGGTCTGATTTCACCACCCTGACTTAGATGACAGGAAACTTGTTTAAAACTTAGTAGTGCTGGGGCAGCTAGATGGTGCAGTGGATAGAGCACCAGTCCTGAAGTCAGGAGGACCTGAGTTAAAATCTGGTCTCAGACACTTAACTTTTCCTAGCTATGTGACCCTGGACAAATCACTTAACCCCAATTGCCTCAGCAAAACCAAACCAAACCAAAACAACAACAAAAACAACACACCTAGTAGTGTTACAAGAAAAAATAGAGAAACAAATACTTGTTAGGAGGCCTGATTAGATAAAGACTGTAATTTTAGGCTACCTATTTAATCTTAAGAACTTTAAAAACCAGAAACTGAAAAACATTTTGAATTAAAATCATTTTTAAAATAATTAAACTTAAAATCATTTTATATTGTATTTCTAAATTCATTAAAAGTCATAATGACAAACAATTCAATTTATATTCAAAGATAATAAGGTTGAATATAAAACTACTTGATGTGGCATGTATTACAATATTTAAGTTGAACTCTACTCATATTCCTTTAACCTATTATACATACAACACGACTAGAAGTAAGAATGAATATTATGCAGTACCTGTAGAAAGTGAATCGCAGCCATGGTCAAAAAGTTCTCCCAAAGGAGAGCTACTGTTAGTTCTTCTTGCTTGTTTCCCATCTATGGCATCCAAAGACTGATAAATGAAAAGGCCACATGCACAGGCAATATATGCCCACAGAGGTGCCTATGAGAGAAAATAAGGCAATATATGAATTTATTAAAAACAAGAATCAATAGTTAGATACATAAAGATATCATATTCCACTATCCTAATTGTTAACAAATAACCTAGAAAGAATGGAACACTAATATTTAAGTATTTACAGTGTCTCGAGACAACTTCTTTATTCTCAAAGCACAAATGATAGTCATAACATTTTTAAAAAGTAGTATGTTTTGTTGTTTTTTTATATGGTGTGTGTGTGTGTGTGTGTGTGTGTGTGAGAGAGAGAGAGAGAGAGAGAGAGAGAGAGAGAGAGAGAGAGAGAG
>JAJPUD010003110.1:132766-196251 GCA_023553655.1 Myrmecobius fasciatus | reverse complement strand
GAGAGAGAGAGAGAGAGAGAGAGAGAGAGAGAGAGAGAGAGAGAGAGAGATGGGGGGAGGAGGAAAAAAGGATGCTGACAGATGTTTTAAGGCATTTTTGGAGGACAAGTTTTTCATGCTCTTGAAACTTTTTTTTTATTTTTTAAATCACCAAATCAATTCAATAAATATTTGTTAAGAGGCAAGACATCAATACTTGAGATTTTCTCAGATGTTATCAAATGTAATCATAAAAGTGGATTCTGCTATTCATAGTTACAAATAAAACCCAAGCTACTAGAATATAAACAGCACTACATTTCCTTAGATTATAAAAGTGACAAACCTTTGTAATGGATAAATATGATACATATGAATATACCAGTGATATCAACTAAGTTGTATAACTGTGATCCTTGTCATCATTCTCATAAAAACTATATGGATCAGGATGGTAGTAGTTCTCTTTTTACCACATTGCTTATATCTCTAGCAATTCCCCAAGAGGGTAGGAAGCTTAGAACCCTCAATATTCAAAATAACTCAAGTCTTTTTGTCCTTCCTTAGTCACCCCAACCTCAGAGGTGCCTCATGAAGAATCTGTTGGATGTGAAGAGGGAGTATGAGTCATTGTGGGATAAGATCTTGAGAAGGCCATATGTATGAATGAATTATGAGGAATGCTGATGTGCTTATAGAATTGCTAAATCCTGGAACATCCATTATCTTAACTAACTTGAAAAACCTTACACAGACAGGTTCCTATGTAAGTTAATCACAAAGAAAACTTTAAGTAATGATTTGGTCTCATTATATTTCTTACAAAAGGACTGGGGGAAAATAATATTTTAAAAAACTTATAATTTCAGTGAAAATTCTAATAAGTAATCTTTTACCTTCTAAATGGTATCACTTATAAATTTTAATACTCTGTCAAGCACAAAACCGTGATTATCAATTTAAGCATTTGCAAGATATGAAACTCTAGTTATTAAGTTGATGAAATGAATTTTCCTCAAGTTTTCTTTTATCAATCTTCATAGTGCTATTTATTTTTGTTTACATATTCCTTTTTATTACTGCTTGCTATCATACTCCCTCAGGTCACTAGGTTAATATTTTTCTCTCAAACCATCTACCATCAATCAAGATTTTCTAGCTCTACAAACTACATATCTATATTATGGGAGTATCATTTCAGTATTATTTCAGCATTATTCACACTTACTTATAAATGATAATGTCTGTTGGCTATACACAGTGAAAACAATTAGAAGAAAATAATATTAATCACAGTACTTTTAAACAGACAGAATTATAAGATTAGAATTACTATCCAAAATTCGGATATCTTTTATCTTGTAAAATTTAGCTTTCTATCCCTATATATAAAGAACAAACTGAAATTCTATTATGACATGCTAAGAATTTCGCCCCCCCCCCCCCCACACACCCTCAGTTTTATATACAAGGTAGAGCTTGTATAAAAACACCGAATGCCATTGAGGACTTCTACTAGTCCTCATTCTTAAATATTTTCTAAAGATAACCGACAATGGCTCTCTGCATGCTTTTCTGCCAATTCTGTTCTTACTAAGGAAGTAGTAGAATGAGGACTAGTGGAAAAAATCAAGTCTGGTCCTAATTTTCTTTCTTTTTCTTTTTTGCTGAGGCAATTGGGGTTAAGTGACTTGCCCAGAATCACACAGTTAGAAGTGTTAAGTGACTTGCCCAGAATCACACAGTTAGAAGTGTTAAGTGAGACCACTTTTGAACTCAAGTTCTTCTGATTTCAGGGCTGGTGCTCTATCCACTGTGCTACCTAGTTACCCCTATGGTCCTAATTTTCAAAGGAAAGCAAACAGTTTGTAAAGTATAATAGCACAGTGAACCTAATACATTTTTCTTGCAGTTCTTCTCTAGAATTGTAAAGAGTACCTAGAAAAGCAAGCAATAATCTCAGGAAGATCTCATCAAGAACAAATTATGCCTCAGGACTCTCATTCTTACCCTTTTTGACAGTATCAATCAATTGGTAGATTTGAAGATTTACTTTATTCAGATTTTAGCAGAATAGCTGATAAAAATCTAAACTATGGAATGAGAGCTTCCTTATCTAAGAAAGTAAACTGAGTCTTATTGTCTAAGGCACCTTTCTTATGAAACCATCCACCTTCCTAACTTCCCGATTCCTGTCTTTTAAGTCACCCAGCTCACTCTCAGATTTCTCCTAGACACTTCACTCTTCCTTGCTTTCCATATATCTAAGCAGCTGCCAAATCTCACCAATTCTACTGTCTCCTAAAACCTTCATGTTCCCTCTGTTCTCACTGCTGTCATTCTAGTTCAGGGCCCTCATAATCTATCTCTTGCCTAGACTATTGCAAGTGTCCTAATCAGTCTACCTTCAGTCTCTGCCCTCTCCAATTCATCTTCCAAATAGTTACAAAGTTTATAAACCAACAAGGCACAGCTTTAGTGGCCTCTTTCTGCCTCTAGTTCCAACTACAAATACTTTGCAACATGGCTCTAATATAATAAAATTATTACTCTTCACAAACTGTTTTCCAACCAAAGTGACCCACTTCCTTCCCCTCCCCCCTACTCCACTTCTATCCATAAAAATTCTTTCCTTCACTTCCCCCTTGGAATTCCAAGTGCTTTTCAAAACTTGGCTTGGGTGCGACCTTCCAGAAGAGGCGTTTCAGACTTAAAGTTGGCAGGGCTCTTCCTGTCTATCCCAAATTATGCATTTTATAAAACATGTTATAATTTCTCCTTTTTATAAGAGAGGAGTGTTATTTTTTGTTTGTTTGTTTTCTTTGCTTTTTCTCAGTAAAATAAAAGCACCTCAAGGCCAGGGATTCTTTCATCTTTGTCTTTGCATACCCAGCACCTTGCATAATGCCCAGTACATGATCAAAAGCTCAATGGCTACTGAACTGAACTAGAATTTGGCTCTGGGCAGTTGAATCTTATTCAAAAGTAATGGGACAGGTAAAAAGGCACGGTACATCAGGAAGCTATATAAGGAAATCCAGGAAGCAGAACAAAGGAAAGAGTAGATGGTATTTAGGTAAAAATCAAGGAAGACAGAGGCAGCAAGTGGTGCAAGGAATGGAATGCCAGACTCAAAGTCTGGGAGACTTATCCTACAGAGTCAAATCTGGTCTCAGATGGTTAGTTAGCAGCTGTGCAACCCTGGGCAAGTCACTTAATCCTACTTGTCTCACTTTGCTCATCTGTAAAATGGGCTGGAGAAGGAAATGGCAGATCACTTCAGTATCTTTGTCAAGAAAATCCCAAATAGGGTCACAAACAACTGAACCACAAGAAAGGCAGGAAAAGAAGTGCTGCTGTCATCCTAATTGAGACCACCAAAGAAAGAAGAAATAAGACAATAAATCCAGGTACCAGATCACAAGCCTACCACAAAAAAACTGATAAGAGTGTAGGTGAAAAACTTCTATGATATAGCCCTCTGCTGGGAGAAAAGCAGCTGACAATTTCTTGATTTACAATGATAACTTTATTCCTCAAATGGAAGAAGAACTATTAAGATAAAATTCTATTGAAGATCTGATTGTCATGAACAGGATGTTACTGGTTAATGGGGTAGAAATCATGAGAACTTTGATAGGAAGTGGCCACTGATGGAGATTCTCGATAAGAGAGGTGAAGCAAAATCAGAAACATGCTGACATGTTCCATAGATTTTGGGAGAAAAATTTTCAAAGATAGAGGAAGAATCTCATAGCTTAAAATTCTGCAGGGAAAGTCAGGCAAAGAGAAAGTTCTCAAGAATAAAATTCTAAAGACACAAAGAGAAACAGTCTGACAAAGAAAAAGGGAAAGCTATATAAAGAGACAGATGCACAGGGAACTTGGCCACCCACTTAAGATTTAAAAAAGAACATACAGAGAGGATGAAAGTAAGGTCAGTAACAGAGGATGAACATCTGCGGGACTTGAACAAGTGACTAAACCTCCCTTAAATTCAGCTGCTCTGGCTCTATGATCTTAGATGACCACGGTTTTGTAAGAAGCTTCAATTTTCCACACATCAGCCCAACTTGAGTTTCTATCTACAAAACACCTTTTGAATTAAGCTCCTCTTTACTCACACAGCCCATCTGTTAGTTCAGGCCCCTATCACTTCTCATCCAGACAACAGCAATAATTTCCTCCTTGCTTCAAATCTTTCCCCACACCCATCCATCTTCTAAAAGACTGTCAAAATGGAGTTCCCACAATGTCCCTTCCTACTCAATAAGGTTTAATGGCTGCTAATTTGTCTGCTGGGAAAGGGAGAAGAAAAATATACATTTGTACTAGGCACTGTCTTAAATTTTTGTTGGTTTTTTTTCTTTAAACAAATATTAACTTCTTTGATCTTCACAACAGCCCTACAGATAAATATTTTATTACCCCAACTTAACAGTTGAGGAAAATGAGGTGGCGATTAAGTGACTTGCCCAGGGTCACACAGCCAACAAGTATATGAGACTGGATTTGAAGTCAAGTCTTGTGACCCCAGGTTCAGAGTTCAGAGTTCTATGTTGCTCCCTAAATGACTTGCAGCATCAAATAAAAGTTCATCTAGCACACAGCTCTTCAAAACATGGGTTCATACTCCTTTAATTTCCTGCCTTATGATTCTACTCCTATTCAAGGACTTGGTCTAGTCAAAATGGCCTTCCTGCCTCTTGAGCCTCTGACCTGACTTTTCCATGTGGAAGGGACTCTTTTCCCTTCCAGGATTCAGCTCAAATGCCACAGAAACCCTCCAGGGTCTTCTCCTGAAAGTCACCTTGCATCTACTTTGTATTTATCTATGCATGGTGTCCATCCCAACAGATGATCGTGTCTCATGGTCTCTATATCCACATTACCTAAGCATAGGTACTTCATCAATACTGTCTGACAGACTGTTTAAATAAGCAAAGGCTGACAAGGAAATCCAAATAATAAAGAGGGGTTGGGAATTTATGTGCTTTTTTTGTTTTGTTGTTGTTGTTTTAAAGCTTTTCTGAAGTTCTGGGGGTGAGGAAATAGGACCACAAGAAATAGGGAAAGATGATCAATTCCCATTTTGTTTCTGAGAAGAAGTGTGACTTTTGGACTCAAAGGATAATAGAGTTGACACTCAAGATAAATAATGAAACAGAAAGAGATTTAGAGAGCCAATTTTGATCAACACTTGTCATCCATGATCCAGATGAACCTTGGGTCCCTCAAGTACTGGTTGAAGTGACTGCTAAGTTCATCAGTGACTTTTAACAGGCAGGCCAGCTAGATGATGTAGTGGATATAGTGCCAGGCTTGGAGTCAGGGAGAAAGACTTGAGTTCAAATCCAGCTTCAGACACTAAAAACCAGTTTGACATTGGGTAAATCATTGAATCCTATTTACCTCAGTTTTACCTGTAAAATGAGTTGGAGAAGGAAATAGCAAACCATTCTAGTATCTTTGCCAAAAAATGAGGTCACAAAGACTAGGAAACAAGTGAACAACAACAACAAAAGGTAACAGGAAAGATACCAACAGACTGGGGAAAGCGAACGGTGGTCTAATTATCACAGTGGGGAGGTGAAGACAACATGTACAATATAATAGGTCAATGAGCCTGACTTTGATTCTTCACAAAATTACAGAATATTTCAAACAGGAAATTACAGAAAATCCAGACAAGAAAATGTTGAACACAAAACTAGATGGTTTTATCAAGAACAGGTCATAGCGACCAAAACTTATTTCCTTTTTTAAAAACACGAATGTTTACTGGACTAGTAATCAGAGAAATTCTGCACACAGAATTTACCATGACTTCTGTGGAAGAGATGTGCAATAGCCCATAGTACAATTTGATGCATCTGGAATGATTAAACAGAATTCAAAAGTAATTATCACGATTCAATAATTACATGTGATAGTTGTAGGCAAATGCTGTTACCATAGTGAGCAAGGGCAATGCTCAGAACAATCTTTTTGCTTATGTGAAGCACAGTATTTTCAATTCTTTCTTCTTGGAAAGCAACTTTGGTTCACGTCAACTAGGATACAATATAAACTTACTACTACTAATAAAGTTAGAAATTTATTGGTTTTCTTATTCAGGGTAGAACCTCTCCTTTACTTCTCTTTGCTAAAGGAAGGCTGGTGACAGAAAGAGCAGTCAGGATAGCATTACTAGTATATGAACTAGGGAGATTAGAGTGTGGAGACTGCCACATCCCCCTTAACAAGAATTCTACTGATTTTTCCCTATTCCCTTTAGCCTGCCAGAATCAGAGCAATAATCCAAGGGGGAATCACTTATAAATATGATAAAAACAGCAGGAAGATATCCAAAGGCACTTAGATTAAAAAGACTAGTTAATAGCTACTCCTTTTCTCAATACCAGTAGCTGAAGTTTTATCCTGGAGTGTTACCTCCAGGATAAAACACAAACTTAAACACAAACTTTTCTTTTAACTTTTAAAGCTTGTCACCATTTGGGCTCAACCTATCTTTCCAGCATTGATGCACCCTCTTTCCATACCCTGTGATTTAGTCAAAATGGCCTTTTCTCTGATCTTTATACATTGACCACTCCCCATTTATACAAGAATCATTCCTTCCATGCCTGGAAATACTATCCTTTCTCAACTCTACATCATGGAATCCTTAAGACCCAACATAAGTACTACCTTCTACATCTGGCTTTTCCTGAATCCCTGATTTACTAGGACCTTCAGTCCCAAATTTCTTTGTATTGATTCCTTTTATATTACACACCCACACAACACCCCCCCCCCCCAGACACACACCCCTATCTCTCTCTCTCTCTCCCCTTTTAGAAAGTAAATTCTTTGTGATTATGGATTATTTCACTATTTCCATGCTTAACAAGTACCTGTTACAGAGTAGGCATTTAATAAATGCTTCGAGTGATGCCATCACAAATATAGCCAAGTCATCCACCTCAAAATTCAAATATCTTGCAACCTCTTCTACTGCAGATCTTTTATAATTCTAGCAAATTTAATTATCTTAGTACTTTCTTCAATCTTTAATCTTTTTTAAAGTGATCATTAAAAATTTCTTTTGAGATTCTCTGACACAAAAATGAATGTGTTTTTTGTAGATTAGTTCCTTAACCAAAACAAGTAATGTTTAACCACAACTACAGGGTTTCCTTTTCATCTGTAACAAATGTTATATCTGATGCTATTAAGACACCCCTCTTACCTGTTCTGTAGCTGTGGGACAATAGTATATTAACAAAACAGTCGTACAGATGTTTATTGATAGTCCAATGATGGTGATGAGATTTGGGGCAATCCAGGATGGAACTCTTCCAACTAGCCATTCCCAGTAACCTTGCATTAAGGGTTCAAGCAAGGACCGTCCAGCACTTTGATATCTGTGTTCTTCTAGGCGCTTTAGCTGGTGTTTTGACAATGGTGGGGTAGGCAACTGAAGCAACTTACTTAATACACATCCAGAGGCATTCACATGCCCAAAGCCCACAGGGGCCTCCTGGTGAGGATCCCCACATCGTTTTCTTGTAGATCGATGTCCACTCATGGATCTTTATAGTTCCTGTCTTCTGTTAGCTGCTTTTTTTTTTAAATCTAAAGGGGGAAAAGAAAAACAATATCTGTATATTACCATTTTGAATCTTAAATGAAACTCCAAAAAGTTTATGTTAAAAAAAATGCTACAAAAGTCCCATATATAACAAAACATTCATAATAAAACTCTATAGGTGAAAAGATGATGGAAACAAAATGGATGCTCATTACTTGTGGTACACAAATGCAATGGAATATGACTGTTAAAAGAAATGATAAGCATGATTCAGAGCAACACAGGAGGACTTTAGTCAGAAAAACAGTATTAAGCAAACAGGGCTACAACACTACTTAATGAGGTAAATAAAAACCTGACAAAAATGGCCCTAGATTAACTGTACCAGTCTTGGTTCTGGAGCACTTGATCCATAGTGCACAGTCTTAAAAGAGTAAGAGTAAATTATTTCTGGACGAGATTAGCCAATGCCATGTCTTTGTTTTCATTTAACTATTCTTTTTCAATAGCAGGGATAGTAGTGCAAAGGGATCTGAGGACATGATGTAAAATAACAAACAACAACAAAAAAACAATAACCCCAAAATTAAAAATTTATAATAAATTCATCAGACAGGGAACAAAAAACTTGAGTCCCATCCCTGTTTTTCCACTAATTAAAGGTGCTAAGAGAACCAATCTAACCCTATTGTTCAGGCAGAAAGACCAAATGACAAAACTGTTAAATTTGAAATCCTTTCCAGTTACATTTTCTTTAAGCCTTAATTTTTATTTAAAATTCTTTCCTTCTCTTTCACTCATTAATCATTTAATAATCATTGATAACATTTATAACCTGCCTCAAAATTGCACTAAGTCATAAGAAGGATATAAAATTAATTAATAACAGTAGATGGCATGGTCTTTTCCCTTGAGAACTTTATACTCTTGTTGGAGAAAAAAATATATAAACTACAAGGAAGGAACCAACATAGTCAAACTTGAGGCTGTGTAGCAAATTCTAAGTTCTAGAGCAATTAAAGAATCCTCAGTTGGAGTTAGTTAGGGAAGGTTAGATCTTAAAACTACAACTGCAGGAAAGAGAAGATGCACAGAAGTGGAGAGGAGGGAATAAGCATTCCAGATGAGTATGAGAAAAAACAAAAAGTTTATCAGGAAGGAACAAAGTATGTATGAACTGAATTGAACAAAAGAAAATGAGAGAAAGCTGAAAACGTGGGAGCCAGTGAATGAAAGCCTTAATACCAGGAAGAAACAGTAAATAACAAATTATTGTACCTGCAAGGTGAAGGAGATGAATAAGGGGTAAAAAAACAAACAACCCCCCCAAAAAAAACCAAAAAAACACCTCAAAACTTCAAGATTATCTACCTGAGAAATAGATGCATTGAAAGAAATGGGAATATGCTGATAAGAAAAATATTAAAATAACATCCTAATTTCTCAACTGGGGTACAAAATCAGATTTAATGCCTTAGTTCCAGTTTTAGTCTGGCTCAAATATTCCTGGCATACATAATTGGCATAAATTGGATTAAATCACAACTCACTTTAGGCTATGTCTGTAACTGGCAGCTGATGGTCACTTTAAATTGCTGATCCAGCAATTGAGTAGACATATTCTTCAACTCAACAAAGAACTCTTAAGCACATTTTGTGTAAGGTACTCTGTAAACAGCATTCTCCTTTCCCCCCTACAAACCACAACACAACTCAGTCCTCATCCATTAATAAGCTTACATTCTATTGGAATTGGGGAGAATATAGAAGGTAATCTGAGGAGGCAAAAAGCATTTAAAATTAGATTATCAAAGAGTGGAAAATTCATAGAAAATGTCACCAGTCAGACTAGTTAATTAATATAATGGGTGGGGGCATGGTAAGCAAGTTTTAAAGAAATTAATTTATTTAAAATTAAGAGTAAAAACTTGGCTAGATAAACCAGCTTCATATTTTATTATTATTATTCCATTTCTCTTACTGCTGAAAGCAGCTGGTCTATTTTTTGGCCCTGAGACAGCTACGAGAGCAACTGATCCGAATGGCTTTAAGTTTGTGCATTTGGCAGGACGATTTGATAAACTGATACTTTCCTTCTGTGTTTTATCTCTGACCTAGATTTTTATCGGTTAGAAATTGTAAGAAACTTTTCCAGTATAAATGCAACCTACGATCACATAATTTATAATAAATTAGATCCAATTAGTTTTTAAGGTTTTCATTATCAATATGTTTAGCAAAACTATTTTCTTGAGCAAATAAAAACAAAACTATCCATTTAAATCCAGAATTTATATCATCATATTAAAGGATTGAATACTTAAAACTCAGACTCATGTCATCTACAAATTCAGGTGAAGACAACAAATGGCAGTTGGGAATAATGGAATCTTGAATACAAGTAAACTTCAAGATTAAAAAAACATTTGAAATATCTTAAATTATCACAATCAGAAAAAAGTTTATTATACCACAAAGCAGTATAGCATAGTATGCAACCTGTAGCATGTCATTCCAGCATCCCCATCCCCCTATGCCTGGATGCAAGGGATATGGACTCTCCTCCTGAAAATGGGAAAATCTCCAGCAACTGTTTTTATGAGCTGCACTGACTTAGCAGTATGTTGTACAGAATTTATAAAGAGAGTTGGCTAATTAATAGATCTCTTAAGCTTTTGAGAAATTGCTGAAAGAAATCGTTAATCATCACAGGCTACTAAAGATATGATAAAAATGACAAAGATGAATAGTTAAAAAACAGAGAAATTTAATTTCAGTATTACTTAGCCACACACACACACACACACAAATAAATGGTTTTCAGCAGGCTTGCATTAAAAGTACCACAATTAAGATCCAATATAATGCAAAATGTCCCTCAAGTTTTTAAGTGTCTATTTAGTGCTTGTAAATAGGTGATGCTTACTAAACATTTACTGAAAGTACTTAATATGTACAAGAAAGCACATAGGAATAGATAATTCAATAAACCTCCCCCAAATTGGCAAAATATCTGATCTAGCTTAAAGTCAGAGAATCTTTAAAGCTTTAAGGTATTTTAATGATGAGAGAATCTAAAACTTTCATTTGTATATATGCAGAAACTGAAGCCCAAGCCCAGAGTTATTTTGCACATAATGGCAGAACTGGGACCAGATGGCCTTATGATGTTCAGTGCTCATTTTTCTTTTTTGCTACCTAAAAATACAGAAATATTTAACATAGGCAGTTCAAAAAAGTCAGATACGCTGATAACTGTCTTATTGGAAGGGCAAAGGAGAAAGTAAATATATTATTAATTACAAATAATTTCACAAGAATTTAAAGCTTCATAAAATATTGAAACTGGTAGTAAACTTAAAACTAGATCTTCTTACTCCTAGTCCACTATTCTTCTCATCAAGCTATCTTCCCTCCCTCTTTAAATGGGGGCTGTAGTGAGAAAAATAGAAATGAGTATATGGAAGAATGTGAAGACATCTGGCCCAGAACTAACCACTAGACATGTACAAACATTTTATTTTAGGTCCTGAATATAATCATTTTTTAAAGCTCTTCCACTTTTGAAATTTGAGCTGTACCAAATATATAACAAAAAATATGGCAAAATTTTTTTGAAATTGTGCAATTTGAGGTGATTTTTCTCAACTATTATTCTTCTAGTACTTGTCTAATATTGTAACTTCTGTGCTGCCTGTTTTTTGTTTGTTTGTTTTGTTTTTTTAACTCCTAAAGGTTTAGGATGATGCATTAATATTTCTTATGATTCCCCCTACAGAACTTAGCATAGGGTCTAAAATGAAATAACAGCTAACATTTATACAGTGCTTCTATGTATCACTTCATTTGATCTGTACAACAACCCTGAGAGGTAGGTGTTACTATCATTCCATTTTTCAGAGGAGAAAATTATGGTGGAGGGGTTAAAGCGATTTGCCCAGGATCACAAAAGCCAAAGTCTAACTGGGACTTCAGTACTTCCTAATGCTACATCTAGTTCTCTAGAACTTGCTACCTTTGATAAGGTAGTCTATTTAAGCTTCGTAAACTTTAGAGCCTCTATAAATGTAAGCATTATTATTACAGCAAATGTCTGCTGAAATGCTATTCGGTTGCCACCAAAGGTGCCTAAAACGCGGATTTTATTCTTAAGCAAGAGTTTTCAAGTAGTATCCCAGGAGACCTTAAAGTTATTAGTTAGTGGCGGAATCCATAGAGATTCTGTTAAGAGGGAATCTGTGTAACTATACCAAGATGCAAAAGCCAAGCCTAGCAGGCAAGAAGCAAACGCAAAGCCCCACTTGTCCAGGGGATCCCGGGAACACTGGCCAATTCTGGTAGTTCTCTGGTCTCTTCTTTCCAAGAATAGCGCTTAAGCCTAACCGAAATGGCACACAGCCCATCGCAATTCCCTCAAAACTGACTGAATTTCTTCATTCTCTCAGAGAAAGAGAGTTGAGAAGAGGGGAAAAAGAAGACAGAGACAAAGAGAAAGGGAGAGAGGAAGAAAGAAGGGAAAGAGAAGAGAGCAAGAGATAGAGAAGAGAAAGAAGAGGCAAAGAAGAGACAAAGACAAGAGATACCGAGAGAACCTGAGAGATAAGTCACAGAGCCAATAAGAGAGAGAGAAGACAGAGCCAGAGCGAGACAGGGAGCCAGCGAGAGCGGAGCCCGCTTCGACCCGGAAAGCCCGACCCTGGGCTCTCGCAGACTCCCAGGTTGGCGGGGCCACCTTTCCGCAGACTTGCATAGACAAGGTCGCCTCCCCATAGGCGGGAGGTGGACACGGAAGCGTGGCCCGGCAGGCCCCCGCGGGGTCCCAGCTCTCCCACGCGAAGCGGCCTATTTCTCCTCTCGATGACCCCCTCCCCTTTCACGGTCCCTCGCGGCCGGGCCCCTCGCGCTCCTTCCCCTCCCTCGGGGCTCGCCCCTCGGAGGAATGACCCTCGCCCCATGGCACCCATCGCCTGCCTGTCCCTCCGGCTTTCCCGCTCCGGCAGCGGCGACCCTTTCCCCGCCACCCTCTCCCCATTTCACAGCGAAGGCTACCAGTCCCACCCCACCCTATCCCACGCGAGACCCGGAGCCCCTCACAGGTCTGCACCTTCCACTTGGGCCGTCCGGGTGACTCTGCTCGGCGGCAGCGGCGCGTTCGCGACACTTTCGCAGTTGCCGTAAAGGCAGACGCGGCCGGAGTGGGCGGGGGCGGCGGCGGCGGGGGCGCGGACGCACTCACCGCCCCGAGGGCGGTGAGAGGGGGCGGGGCGACCTCTCTGGGCGCGCTCCCGGAGGAGGAGCAGGCTCCGCTCGCAGGCGCGTGCCCCCAGCCCCGCCCCGAGCCCCATCTTGCGGGCTGGAGTAGGTGAGCAGGACGGAGCGGCCCGCGACGGCGGGTGCAGCTAGCACGGTAGGCCGGGACTGGGAACCGGGACGGGCGAGGAGGAGGAAGGGGAGCCGACGGAGAGCAGGCCTTCGAGCGCTTGGATTTCTGGGGTGGTCAGGAGCGCTGCTGCTCTGCTGCACGTCCGCGGACTAGGGAGCGAGGCGGAGGCTCCGGGTCTTGGCCGCTTCGCAGATTGCCCCTTCCGGGAAAGGCGGCTGTCTGAGGCTCCATCTCTCTCGGGCATCCTCGGAGCCCTGACCTTGCCCTGGCCCGGGCAGGCTCATCTTCGGGATGCTCCGAGGCTGCGGATATCTGGGAGGAGGAGCTGTCCGTGGCCCCGCACTCTGCATCCGGCGGGAAGGCGGAGAGAAGGAAGGGTCACCTTACAGCACTCTCTGGGGGCCGAGAGCCTTTGCCTTAGGACGCGTGGGAAACTGGCCTCTGGTCCCAGAAACTACGCTGGGATACGCTCTCTCTCACCCAGGCTCAGTTGGCTTCGTGATTCCACTCCTATCTCCTAAAATCTGCATTTGATCCGACCTTTAAAAAAATGTTATTTAATACTAAGCACACTGGCGTTAGTGAAAATGAGATAGGAAAGGTTACATCTGGTGTAAGGTCATTTAGACTGTTTTGAAAAACTAACCAACCTGGTAAGTACCTTGGCAAACTAGTAGTTATCACTTTCCAAGGCCAGGAAGTGTTCCTTGTTTGCTGGAGCTTGTACGCATCACACAGCTTCTTCCAGCATGAAAAAGTGGTTCTTCTCACCAAAACCGCCCCCTCGACATACATGTTGATCCTATTCAGCCTATCATTTTCTGCAGAGATTGCTCATCTATCACCTCTCTTTCTCTAATATTTAGCCTCACCTGGTCTAGTGTGGATGCTTCCCTGCCATCCTTAAAAAAACTCTCCTTTGATCTGATCTGACCAGCCCATCTAACTATTGCCTATATTTCTCCTCTTTCATGATCCAACTTTTTAAGAAATTTATCTACAATCCGTATTTCTATTTAACTTCTGTATTCTAAACCTCCTGCAGTCTGGCTCTGGACCTCATCAACCTCCTGAAATTGCCCACTTCAAAGTAAATGATCTCTTATCTGCCAAAACCAATGGCCTTTTCTTAATGCTTCATTTTAACCTCTCCTGGTCCTTATCAGTTAGTCACACCTCCCCCCCATACTTGTTCTCTAGCTTTTCATGACACTTTCCTCCTGATTCTCCTCCTGCCTGTTTCAAGAGACCCAGAGAATCTGCTCCTCCTCAGTCTCCTTTGTTGAATCTTCATTTAATTCATGCCCACTGCCCATGGGTGTCCCCAAAGGGTCAATCCCTGGATCTTTTCTCCTTTTATACTGTCTCATTTGGGCAAATCTTATCAGTTCCTATGGTTTCAATTATTATTTTTATCTAGTCTCACATCACCTTGTACCCAGATGTCTTATGCATCGTATCCAAAATGGAACTTATCTTTATTCCCCTCAATCCCTTCCTCTTCTGAACTTCCTGATTTCTGTTGAGGGCATCCCCATCCTTTCCCCAATAACCAAGGTTCATGATCTTTTTCTTCTTTAATCCCTCACCACATATCCAAAGTGATGTCATATCTTATCATTTCTGCCTTTAAAATACCTCTAGTATTTGTCCCCTTCTCTCCACTCACATAGCTACCACCCTGATGCAGCCTTAGCATCTCATGGCCAGACCAAAGAGAGAGCTTTCTGATTGGTATCCTTGCCCTAAGTCTTTTCCCTCTCCAGTTCATTCTCCACTCAGTTGCCAGAATGGTCTTCCTAAAGTGCTGGATTGATTGCCCCTTCCGACCTCCCCAACCTGCTCCTGTTATACCAGGGATCAGTTATAAAATTTTGTGTTTGATTTATACCTTATTTCCCCTCTTCTTACACCATGTGTCAGTAACACCAAAAGTGGCTGCCTTGGTCTTCCCTCTATTATGTCTAACAGATCCATATCTTTAATATATGATTTTCTCTCATACCTGGAATATTTATTCTCTCCAAAAATCTCCACCCCCTTCCTGAGTCCATGAGACAGCTCAGATCTCACCTTCCACAGGTCTTTCCTTCTCTCCCTTCATACTAGAATTTTCCCTCTGGGATTATGTCATAATTATATTGTATATGCCTTTTTATATACTTAGTTGCTTTCTTGTTATCTCTTTCATTAGAATGTAAACTCCTTCATAGCTGGGCCTTGTTTTTGCCTTTCATTGAATCTCTTGTACCCTTAGCTTAGTGCTTGGCACAATTGACAAGCACAATGTTTGTTGATGATGATCTTAATGCTTCTTAATAGTCAGCTCAGAGAACTGACAAGATAAAAAATTCTTATAATTTATATTTATGAGTTTTAGAAAACATAATTAGACTTTAGGCTCATAGAGATGTATAGTAAAGCTAGGACATGGAGCCATGATCTGTAAAACATTTCCCTGCTACGTTTGCCTTGTACCAACCAGATCATTCTCTTGGATTGTAATAGGCTTGTAAAATTTTACTTTATCTGTTTGCTTGACTGATCATATGTCAGCCAAATTTCCAATTTACTTAAGTGAAAATAACTGGGAAACAATTTTCTTCATCCAGTTGCTGGGCCAAATTTGCAATCATTAGTGGTAATTTGCTCCACTTTATTTTTCATTTAAGGAAGTATTTTACAGAATCTATTTTCTAGGGACTTATTGTGGTGTGGAAGTGACCCTGTAATGTCTGAGGTTATGATAGTGAAGCATATACATCTTGGGCAAAACCCCAACTTTTTTCTGAGGACCAACCTAAGTATGGAGAGGTACAATGGATCATTTGGCAGTTTTTGGCTGTTGTAACAAAGAAACAAAGTAGTACATTATGATCTTCAGTCCTACATCTCCATTCTCCTTCTACTGTGTTGGCAGCCAATTAAGAAAAAGGGCAGTAAGTGCTAAATACAACATAGCTGTTGGAGTTTTTTTAAAAACTTTACATTGACTATTGATGCTATAAATGTGAAATCCTGTGACCACAGAATACGATATTATTGGAAAAGCCAAATCATATCAATCTTGACATTCTTGCTATAAATGAAATCAGAAGGAAGAATCACTGTCTACTCCATGGAAAAAGGTACTCATAAAGATGAACAAAAAAGGAGATGACATATTGTGTTTTATTAAATACCGAAAGACAACAAGAAACATTGTTTCATGAGATTCTTTAATAATTGTATATTTCAGTACCAGTGATAAGTATTTGCAAAAAAGACCATCATGAAAGAAATTGCAAGTTGTACACCAAGGTCAGCTAAGGATGACAAGAAAGAGAAATTCTATGAAGAACTTTCTATAAGACTCTCTAAATTAAATCAACATATACACCAAATACTTGAGTTCAGTGCAAAGGGGGAAAAAGATGAGTACAAGGTAAAGCATGATCCAGGAAGCAGGAATGAGAGTCATAAGACTGGCCAATTAGACTGAAGCTTTGTGTCTTTTCATTATGAACACTTGCTTTGAAAAAATATTTTGTAGATGCTAGACATCATGATTGCCAAATTATGTAGCAAAAATAAAAGTTTACATTTTAACATCTAGGAAAAGATTTGATATTGATGAGATTTATTCTTGAATCACCTATCAGCATACAGACACCAATTTGTCAGAGTTATGATCAGAATTAGTATAACATAAAAGAAGGAAATGAGGAAAAGTATAGTGGATAATTGAAACAGTTCAATTCTGAACTATGTAAACAAGTAATTGGCAATTCAAAATCAGAAATGGACAGCGGCCACGTAATGACTTTATTAAAAAATAAAATTTTTTATTAACCAATCAATTCAATTATCACAGCAGAGATCTCCTTTGTAATTAGCCAGAGAAAAACAGCTGCCCAAGACAACACCGAATTAGAAAATGAACTTACTTATATGTTCTTATGAAGAAGGAAGATGGAAAATTGTAAGTAGTAATAGCTTATAAAGCAGAGATATGCAGTGGAAGGCAAAGTTGGTTTAAAGAAAACTTGCCAAAATGGCCAACTAAGCAAAATCATCCCAAAGGCAAAAATAGAAGTACAAGAATGGAAGATGGGAAAATACTATGACAAATTGTTTTCTCCATCTAGGGCAGTAAAACCACCACAGTTGGAGTCATAACAATAAAGACCTGGATGTGTTTATTAAGGGAAATAATAACACTAAAGAGAACATAGATGGGCAGAATCACCAGATTGGACCAAGAAAAGATCTGTGCTTGAGGCTAAATAATTATGAGAGCCTTGGAGAAGTGAAATGCATGATGTCTGAATACCAGAAGTTTAGACTGAAATCTCAATTAAGAGAACGTAAATAATTAACAACCTACCTTCCCTACTCTACCATTTATCCAAAATATGAGAATTACTTATTAACAAGGAGAGGCCATCTTTGATGAGTGTGTACATGGGAAACAAGCAGCATTTACCAAGAGATCACATCTTTACCATTTCATAATTGAGTGAAAGATGCAGAAAATAGAAGCTCCCAAGTGTGCTTATTACTTATTGATTATGAAAACACAATTGATTTGGTGGAGCAAAATACTTATTACCAGCTGTTTTTCAACAAGGTATCCTTCACTGATCTTTTAAAATCAATCAAGAATCTCTGAATAATATAATAATAAAAACAGTCCTTTTCAATGACCTTGTAATTACTGCTGTGAGGGATGAGATCAAGAGCTCAGCTCAAGGGGAAGTACACTGGGTGATGAAGTGCTCCATCTGCTTCTGTTAACAGAGGGTATATTGTGCTACTTGTATCAAAATCTGCCTAGCTCTGCAGAATCCATCCTGGAAGAGAACTTTACTCACTTAGAGTTTGTCTTGCTCATACCAAATAGAAGAAGGTATCTATTGGACAGATTACAGCATTCATTGGATGGACCATCTAAAGAGTTTGTCTTTCAGGCTGTTTTAATCTACTAAATAGTGTAGATTAACAGTGAATTGGAGCCCCTCAGAAGTGAACAGGTTGGAAATGACTATGAGCTTTCTGTGAAAGCAAAGGCCCAATATTCAACTGGGATTGCTGTAGAACAATGAAATAGGGAATACAAATCTCCAAAGAATTAAAAATGAATATCACACAGAGTGCAATGTAAAAGCTTATGGTGAATGCTTGGCTGTAACTTTTAGTCATTGAGAACTTCAAAGAAGAACAGGAGTCAAAGATATTTTTGAGGAATTGTATGATAAGAGAAGAGTAGCTGATGAACTGGAAAGGGTGAAGTGTGAAGTAAGGATGGACAGAAGGTTCCATTGGTATTGCAGTAATATCAGGAGAAAGTGAAGAAGCCTTCAGTATGTTAGATGGACCTCTTGAATGAATATGTGGAAGGACAAAGATAAGAATTGCATCTGATGGTTATATATGAATGATTTGTGATATGTATGTTGGAAAACACTTCCAGAGCAATAAGATCACAGATCCATTTTAGTATTTGAGAGCATATGGATATCTTACTGCAGAAATTCTATTGGGATTTATGAATGTAGTTTACATTCGTAACATGGGTTCACATAAAGATTAAGGGCCTACCTTGGGCTGAACATAGCTGTACTCATTTAATAGAATTGACTAGTTAGGTTCTTATATCTCAGAACCCAAATCTACATCTCTGTTACTTCCATATGTTGATTCTAATTTTTTTCCTTGGAATAACATGAAATGAGCTTATTTCCTCTTATGTGTGATAGTTCTCTAAATATTTGAAGATTACTATTAAAAACTTTTTTCAAGCTAAATATTCCTGGAGCTCTGAACTATTTTTCATATGATATTTCTTTAAAGTATTGTACTCAGAGCTAAATAAAATAAGCAATGTATTTTATATACCAGATAAGATAAACATTTTAATCAATCATATTTCTGCTTTTTTCTCTGACCCTGGAAAACTGACAGTTGACTGAATTTTATTTATGTTTGTTTGTTTGTTTGTTTTTTTTAACAGATCATCTACCACTACTACTCAGGCAATTTGGCAAGTATCTTATTTTGTTATTCCTTTTAAAGAAGAAACTAACTTTTGGAAGGTTATGGCTTTGAAGAATGGTAAATGAATAGCCACATTGTGGTCTTTGTGTTTTGGTTTAGTTGTTTAGCCAGTAGGCAGTATAAACATATATTATTAGTGAGTACCAATTATTTTTAGATTTTTGTATTGCTAGATAGTAAACCTAAGTGGCACATTAGAAAAGCATTGGGCCTGGAGTCAGGAAAAGACTAGTTAAATTCTGGCCTCAGTCACTAGCTATGAAACTGTGGGCAAGTCACTTCACTTCTATTTGCCTAAAGCTTCTTCAGCTGTGAGGTGAGGATAATAATACCTCTCTCAGGCTTATTGTATGGATCAGATAAGGTAGTATTTTTAAAGCACTTAGCACAGTGTTTGGCACATAATAGGCAGCATGTGAATGCTTGTTCCTTTCAATTCTTCCAAAATATTTTTAATGTCTTAATAGGATTAAGTATTGTTCTGTGCCTAATATATGAAGCATTTGGAAGAGTGAGTTTTAAAGTTGGGTCCTCTAGTAGCTAAAGCTAGACAATAATAATGTATATTCATATTCAGGATATGCTTTTAGAAAATAGTCAAAGCATACATATAAACAAAGAGCAAATACATTTAATTAAGTTGTTTAGTAAAGAAGGAATAATATAAATTATAACTGATATCTTTCCAATTAACCTTAGAGAAATTTACTTATAGAAATAAGATTTAAAATTCATTTGAGAGAAAGATAGGTGAGCTATAACAGTATACTTACTCTAGATGTGGGCTGAAATTTGAAAGAAAGAAGTAAATGATGAGTAGTAGTTCAAAGGTATGGTGAATAGAGAGTGATAAAGGTAATTCTAAGGGAGGAGTGAGAAGGACCTGGAATGTAATGCTTAGGTAAGATCTTTGCTGCTCAGAGTCTGATTTACCACTGTTCCTCATCACTAAATCCTTGTCCTGGGAACCACCTAATTTTTTTCCATATTAAAAAATAGATATTTGAATTAGACATTAGAAATTTGTAATATGGACATGTGTGAACATTAGTATATATTGCAATTCCAATATCCTATTGGTTCCTTATTGCCTATGACAAATCTGAGTTTATCATTTAAAACCTTTAATAGCTGGTATCCTCATCTCTTCAAGAGTTTAATGGTGATTTTTGTGCATGGATTTTTATTTCTTTCATGAGACAATATGTTTCAGACAGGTGGGACAATGTAATAGAAAGAGAAGTGTTCTCTCCCATATTTACTTAAACTCACTTCTTATGTATATGTTGGATATTTTTTTCTCCCACCTTTTCCTGTTTTGCTTCAGAAGTCCTATTGAAATGTGGTGGTTTCAGCAAGGACTCAGCTTTCTCCCTTCAGCCCTTGTTATATGGACAGCTGCTGCTTTCATCTTTTCATACATTACTGCAATAACTCTTCACCATGTAGACCCTGCATTGCCCTATATCAGGTCAGTAAAGTGTATGCAGTTATTGTGGTAACAGACAATAGATGTGACTGTTCTTTAGCTGGTGCTATTTCCTGTAATCACTTTTAAATTGAAAACCAAGTTAAAAACAGATTTGTAGGTGGAAATTCCTTATTGGCTAGATCAAAAAAAGAAAGAAAACTGTTCAGTTCAGTTCACTAAGTATTTATGAAGTTCCTCTTTTGTGTGCAACTTTTTGCCAGGTGTTGGGGTTGCAGAGACAAACACCAGAGAGTTCCTGCAATCACAGAACTGAGATTCTACTGAGAGATACAACATGTATATAGTCAAGGGAAGGCAAGATAATTTAAGGAAGAGGACAATAAATAGGGGATCAAGAAAGATTTCTATAGGTGTGATTAACTCATTTGGTTAAAAATCAGTAGACTGACTATGTAAGTATCACTTCTGGTCAGAATTTCTCCTATGATACTTGAAGGGCCAGCAAAAAAGGTGAGGGAATTTCTTGGAGATGATGAGTCATAGAGGAATATCCTCATAAAATTTTGCTTGAAAGACCAGAATTTATACTTATATTTCCCAGAATCCCAGAGCTTCCTAGCATTTTAAGTTTTTTTTTTTTTCCAGACTCATTCCTCAGATTCTTCAGCTGTAAAATAATGGGGTTAAACTAGATAATTTCTAAGTTCTCTTCCAGATATAGATCCTTCAGTCTTCATTCCTGCTCTGAGTGTCCTAGGTTTGTGGGTTGGGGAGAGGGCCTTTGAGCCCCAGCATGGATGGCCCTCTTTGACCATGCCTTTCTTGTACATGCCATAGAGAAATTAGGTATTCAGTACCTTGGCCTCTGCAATCAAAACTCTACATGAGATATTGAAGAGTGTGGCTTAACCACAGGCTTACAAAATATATGCAAGCAGAAGAGAAGCCTGCACTTGATTCTTGTATAATTATGTTTGTTATTTTCAGGTTTCTAGGAATCAGAGTTGAGTCTGCTGCCTTTCCAGAAGGAGGCAAAAGAGGTGGTAGTTCTGGCATCAGAGGACTTAGATCCACCTTCATCTCTGATGCATGCCCTCATTCTTCCCTTCTCATCCAAGAAACATTAGATAAGACACTTAACCTCCCTGACTTCAAGTTTCTCCATTTATAAAATGGGGTTGAGCTAGATGGCCATTTAACTCTACATTCATGAATCTATGAGTTTACTGATTTGAAATAGTTATATGTATTTTTGTTCCCTTTTTTGGGGGGGCGGCAATTTTGTTTATGTGGTAAAGAATCTGGTTCCTCACTTTGCCCTGTCTTGTTTGCTAATTTGGTGGGAACAATCAGTGCTACCAGTAATTTCCTTTTCTGTAACGGAGAGAGAAGAATGAGTAGTAGTAGTAGTAGTAGTAATAATAATAATAATAATAATAATATCATTTCCAAGTTCCATGGTGCCATTAACTTCATAATCCAATCCAGCATTTCGTGCAGAGCTGGAGAAGGTACTTAATTTAGCCACTAGTACTTCCCCACTGGTGCTTACAGACTAGAAGAAGGATGTAGTATACATATCCAGATAACATTCCCTGATAAGTGCATTAGAGAGGTTCATGAGTGCTATGTAAAGTCTGAGGAGAAAGGGCATTACTTTTCCAAGTAGATAGTATGATGTTGGAGGCATTTGGTTCTCTATAATAATGAGGAAGCAATGATAGTGTCACTGTTTTTTTGCAAATGATATTTGGGAGCTAGACTCTTGGATTGGTAAATGCTGATGCAAGTGCATAATTGGAAAAAGGAGACAGCTTAAGTTAGCCAACCATACAAATACCCAAACATGGGTGGAGCTTGACAAGAAAAGAAACTCTTAGCAGAATTAAAGTTTCGTTCTTTTCAGAACAGTGACATTGGAATGTCACAAGAGTCATACATCAAATTCTATTCATATTCCTTCCTTTTCCTCTGCAGTAATCATTGAGTCATTAAGATTTGTTTAGAATTAAAAATCTAAAGAGGAAGCTTAAACAACTTTTTCATTAAAGTTCCATTATTGGATATGATTGTCTCCTTCTCCATGTTCTTATCTGATACAGCTTTTTCTTACCCAGGAGAGCCCTCTTTTATTGACACCATTAGATAGGATAGGATAGAAACAGGCTCGGCTGTTACAGTTAAATACCGTTAAAAATACAGTCTCTTCCAAGGTGCTTATGAGCTTCTCTCCAAATAGCCTTTTTATTTGGAAAAATAAAACTTGATCTGTTAGAAAGAAGGAAACTTTTAAGAGTTTTTATAAATCACCTGTTTTAACTTATATAACTCATAAAGTTATTGAAAAAAATTGAGCTAGACTTAGAATTTTAGAGCCTGCCACAAGATACAGAAATAGAGTGAAGACAGCAGATTGGAAGTAGGGTGAGCTGAAACTTAACTGAATCCCTAAGGCATTAGGAGTTCAGTGTCCCAACTGCAAGATTTTAATTAACTAAAAATCACTACTTTTATAAGCTCTGACTAAGCAAGATGTAATTAAATTACTTAGTCACTTTTTCTTAGTGCTTATAATGGGAAGATTCATAAGGAGTGTCCATACCATTTCTTTAGTGGTTTCACTTCCTTGTCTGAAGACACTGCTGGTTCTGTTTTAAATCGCTCTTATCACTTAAGAGTCTCAGGATCCATTTAATAGGGTATTGCTGCCTTTTCTTACATTCATTTCAGTTTCTAGCATGTTCTCCTGATAACCTAGCACTCCAACCACCATCCTTTTGCTCTTTTTGATTTTTGTTTCTGTATTTTGGCAAATGAACAAAGCAATTCCCTGGAAAAACAAAGGTCTATCTAGAACCCTATCTGTGGAAATGCAGATATTGTCAGAACAGAGGGATTTTGTCATTTATCATTTCACTTTTAGAATAGTTAGCCCATCAAGTGGACAGTTATTTTAGTTGGTTAGAGTACTGTGTTAGTGAATTTAAGTTTATCCATCTTCACTGCCTTTCACTTCATTACTGCAATAGAGTAGTCTAGATGTGTAGGTCTGCACAATGGTGGTAAACCAGGAGTGTAGGGTAAAAAATTGTATTTGACATTGCAAGTCCATTATATAGATTTACCATTGAGTAAATTTAGAAGTTTGCCTTTCATCTATTTTTCTATTTTATTTCTAATCTTAGAAATTTCTAATCTTTCTAGTCTTATTAATTTTTCTTTCTACTCAGCATTGACCACTTCATTTACATCCTTGGCCATTTGATAATATCCCCTTTTTTCCACATGAATCTTTAGCCTCTTTAATATGCTATTTCCATCCTGCTAACTTTTTTTTTTCTTTTTGCTGAGGCAATTGGGGTTAAGTGACTTGCCCAGGGTCACACAGCTAGGCAGTGTTGAGTGTCTGAGACCAGATTTGAACTCAGGTCCTCCTGACTTCAGGGCTGGTGCTCTATCCACTGTGCCACCTAGCTGCCCCCATCCTGCTAACTTTCAACCTTGCTTAATTTCTACCTCCTTTGCTCCTACTACTGATCTGCTGAACACTTTCAGAGAAAGTAATATAATCACACCTAAATAGGTTTTCCTACAGATATACGCTTTCTTGCCTCAACTGAGCCCTTATGGCTGCACAGTAATCCTTTGTTCAGTCACTTCTTGTTGGCCCTTTCCTCCTATTCACAGTAGGTGCTTTAAGCTTTTTCTCTTCTCTAGACCCCAATATTGATCTTCCCTCTTGATTCTTACGATTTGACTACTACCTTGCTAACAATATTGAATTTATTGTTGGTGAATTCCTTCATCCTCCTATATTCTATTCCTTTATTCTCACTGAAACCCAGACTTTCCTCTATTCCTTTAGCAAGAGGAAATGAGAGAAAAACATTTATTAAAAATTTATATACAAAAGAGATAGTCCGTATCCTCAAGGAATTTAGACTCTAATGGGGAGACAATTCAATACATGATGATAGTTAAATCATTATAATAGTTACCATTTATATGTTGCTTTAGAGTTTTCAAAGTGCATTACAAAAATCTCATTTTCTATTCACAACCCCAGGAACTAGGCACTATTATTATCTTCATTATACAGATGAGAAAATTGAGGGAGACAGAGGTTATTTGACTTGTCCAAGGTCGAATAATTAATTAGTGTCTGAATTTGAATTTGAATTCAGGTCTTCCTCACTCCAATATGAGGATTGATCTTCCTCAGTCTGCCATTTATAAGATAATAGTGGCTGGGGAAAGCTATTTGGTCATGTCAGTGTTAACAAACATTAAGTACTTGCTGTGTGTCAGACACTGTGCTAAGTGTTGTGATACAAAGAAAGGTATAAAATATCCCTTCAAGAAGCTCCCAATTTGGGGGGGTGGGGGGGGAGAAGCACATAGAACAGAGCTGAAAAGTAGTGGAGGGGGAGAGAGATTATCCATGTCGACCATGATGAGGTTATGTAGTCAGTGTGGGAAATGATCTGAGGAGGTGTGTTTCTGAGTTGAATTCATCTTGCAGAATGATGAATTTTGGAGCTGATGAAATCCTGGGAAATAGCCAAGTGAGAAATGATGAGAATTCCCTTTGTGTCATCCTTAAGTGGAGGAGAATCAGAGGAGCTCCTAGCTGTTCACTGGGAAATCCCAATGAACCTAAGCAGTCAGTTGACTGCTCTTTTCAGAGCCCAAGGCAGTGTTGCTTTGATTACTGTTTCCAGAGTTAGAGAGAAAAGCCAAGACAAAGACTTCTATACAGTGCCATTATTGGGATTTGGGGTTAGTTAGACATGATGGTCTCAGCGAATCAACACCATGTTTCTCTGGAGGTGAGGTGTGGATGCCCAATAGTTTAGCTCTTCTAAGGCATGATCTCTGGAAGTTCACTTCAGAGGATTGGTTTATCATGATAGGAAGAGGTCTGGGATGAATCATCAGAGCCATCAGTGTCACACGAAGGTTTTTCCTGTGGAAGCTAATGCCTTGAACTTATATATTCCCTCCCCTTAATCCATCTTCATTCTTTCCCCCTACTATGTTTCCTACCTCAGTCTATAAACATGTTCCCATTTACCCTATCCTGAAAAAAGACTTTTCTTTTACCTCGACCACTTTCCAAGCTTAGTCTTTCCATGTCTCTTTGTCTCCAGATTCTTGGTAAACAAATCCTGCCTCCTTTCTTCTCCACTCATTTACCCTTAAGTCCTTTATAATCCAACTTCTATGACTACCTCTTGTCTCCAAGGCCCCTCATGATCACCTTATTATTAAATCTAGTGTCATTTTATGTCTTTCCTTGCTCTTGACCCCCTCTGGTGTTTGACACTAGGTTATCTCCCTCTTGCTGCCCTCCTCAGCTTTGTCTTCTGTAATATTACACTTAAGAGTTCACTCTCCTCTCAGCCTAATTCTGCTTCCTGATGTTCCTCCTAACCCTTAAAGGGAAGTGCTTCCTAAGATTCTGGTATAAACCGTTCTTTATCTGCAGTCTTGCAGTCAAAAATGACCTTTATACAGATGATTTCTTAATTTAAATCTAATGCAGCGTAGCCTCCTCAGTTCCAGTTCCATATTTTTAACTGCTAATATATACTTCCTCTGAATGGCTTGCTGATTCTTCAAACTCAGAATTTCTGAAACTGACCTTTTCATCTTCCCTACCTAAATCTGCTTCTCCTGCAGTTTTTTTTTTTATTTTTGTTAAAAGCACCATTACTTCCACTAAGGCTTTAATTTTGCAATGATTTTCATTTCTTCCCCATCCTGCCAAATCTATTGATTTCTGTTTTAGCAGTTTCTCTCACCCCTCGGCTCTTCTCTGTAGCCCTACTGCTATCATCCTTGTTCAGAGCATCATCTCTTCTCACACCATTGCAGTAGCCCTCTCTACAATTTTCCTGCCACTTTTCTGTTGTCCACATTGCTTTCCAACTCTTTCTGATATGGTTATCTTGCTCTTCTACTCAAAAATCTCTTTCTCATTCAATAAAGACTAAGCCCCAGACTCTGTTATTTGAGGTCTTTTGCATTCTAATGTCAGCTTAGCTGTCAGGCTTGACTTATGCAATTCTTCTTCATCGAGTCCACATTCAGTTCAAATTGGACAGCTGCCTTTTCTTTCTTGTCCTACTCTTATCTCAGACTGCTGTTTGTGCTTTTACACATACACTTATCTCCATCTGTTGAAATCCTCCTTTCTTCAGTGTCCAATTCAGATGATAACTTCCTCTGTAAAAATGTCCTCAAAGGAGTCCTCTGCCCAAGTGAAAGTGATCTTTTCTTTCTTAAATTGCTCACATTATTATGCCAGAACATCTCCTTTGCCACTTACTCCATTGTTCCTTATATCATTATTGAATGTGTACTCTTCATTCCTCTATCACCCTCTCTGAGAACAGGCTTACATTTTGGCTATTTCAGCCAGTCATCAAATACTGATTAAGTACCTACTGTGCCAGATCTTGCTAGCCATTAGGGATACAAATGTAACAGTGACATCATCCTTACTTTCAAAGACCTTATTGTGACTTGCCCACATTAGGTTTTTATTAAATATTTGTGAAATGAATACTTTTTGTTGTAAAAGTTTTTGTTGTAAAATACTTTTGTTAGTTTCTCATTGTAGATAATTACTGAGATATCTTTATGGGAATGTTTAATAATTCCTATTATGTTGGCTAGATTCTTACATGCAACTTGGCTGCATTAATTAGAATACTCTGAACTTGTCCTTGTAAAGTTCAGTGTTGTAGGTATAGGTTAGATATTTGTTTCTCAGAGACAGGATATTTCTATTTCACTCAGGCTGAAACTGCAGCAGCCACTCATGGACCATGTTCCAATATCGATTGATATGGAAGCTTCATCCTGTTCAGGTTTTCTGACCCAGATTGAGTTGACCCTCCAACAGTCTGATGATTGTCCTCAGGAATTTGTCATATTTATTTGGACTTAGGGAGGATACCTGTTTGGTTTTAGCTTACTGCAGCTTCACAACTCCCAGATTCATGTGATCTACCAGCTTTAGCCTTTCCCTTGCACTATTATTCGGATGTTATTAGGATAATATTAGGATATCATCCTATTAGGATAATAGAGCATCAGGTTTATCATAGTGACTGAACCTGAAGAAAATTGGAAATTTTAAGTGGAATTTTTCTTCCTTAAAAGACAGAGAATTGTGGAAATCTAGTGAATGATGACATTTGTGAGTTGAGTGAAGTGGATACAATCTACAGTTAAATGAGGCTGTTTTTTAAGTTAGTTTCTCAATAGTTATAGAGTAAAGCTCTGTTTTCTGGCATAGAAAGCTTTCCTAATCCTGGGTAATCAGTTTATATATTCATAATACCTGACATGTGAGCATGATGACAAGAGTAGTATGTCACCATTATTGGTTCCCATGCCCCAGTAATGATTGATGATAAATTAATACTATAACCTTTACTTATCAAAAAGAATATTTTAAAATTATTTGTTTATATGTATATGAATTAAGTACAGTCTTCACAATAGTAGTAATGTCAAACTTAAGTAGAAACTGGGGTCACAAACCATAAATAAGAATAATGAATAAAAAAATAATAATAGCCAACATTTATATGGCACTAACGATGTGCCTAGTACTGTGTGCTACTTAAGATTTTATAATTATTATTTCTTTTGATCCTCACAACTCCCATGTATGATAGCTGCTGCTATTATCTCCCTTTTACAAATATGGAAACTGAAGCAAACAGAGGTTAAGTGGCTTGTCTAGGTTGATAGAGCTAGGCAGTGCCTGAGGCTAGATATGATCTTGGTTCTTCCCTTCTTCAGGCCAAGGAGCTTGATCGACTCACTGATGCATCTCGCCTGAGAGAAAATACATTAATATTATATGTATTATATTGCATTTTAATCTGTTTGACTCCATTGCTCTCCATTGGAATTGCTTAACAGAAACTGAATTAGGTGTACTTTGTAAGCCAGGGATAATAATGATATTAATAAGTCTTCTCTTCTCCATGAAGGTTTCCTTTCTGGCATTTGAATAGCAAATGATAATAAGTAAAGCCACAGATTAAAGTAAAAAGAATATGAAACCAATCATATTATTATATTCTCTTTAAGAAAAACCATGATGGTGGTGGGGAAGAGGGGGTTGTGTGGGAAGGGAGTTAGATAGATAGTGCAATAGATAGAGTATTGGTCCTGAAGTCAGGAGGACCTGAGTTCAGATCTGGCTTCAGACACTTAACACTTACTAGTTGTGTGACCCTGAGCAAGTCACTTTGTCCCAATTGCCTTGCCAAAAAAGAAAAAAGGCCATGAGAAACATGCTCAATATGGGTATAGAAATCTATCTTACCTTGCAAGAGGAGAATGGGGATATGAGACAAGGGGAAGATAATAGAAGAGAGGGCATATTGAGGGAGAGGATGGTCAGAACCAAAACACTTTTGAGGAGGTACAGGGTGAAAGGAAAGAAAATAGAATAAATGTGGGGAAAATATAGTTAACAATGGTTATTATGAAAAGTATTTTGAAGCAAGTTTCTGTGATCGTCATTTCTTTTTGTTTGATTTTTGTTTTTGATGAGGCAATTGGGGTTGTGTTGCCCAGGGTCACACAGCTGGGAAGTGTTAAGTGCCTGAGACCAGATTTGAATTCAGGTCATCCTGACTTCAGGGCTGGTGCTCTATCCACTGTGCCACCTAGCTGCTCCATTTCTTAAATCTATAAGGAACTGAGTTATAAAAAACTTAGAGCCATTCCCCAATTGATAAATGATCAAAAGATATGAATTATACCCAAAGGACTATAAAATTATGCATATCCTTTGACCTAAGAATACTACTACTAGATATGAATCCCAAAAGAGATTTTTTTTAAAAGGGAAAAGACCTATATGTACAAAAATATTTATAACAGTTCTTCTCAGGGTAAAGAATTGGAAATTGAGGGGATGCTCATCAATTGGCAATGAATGAATAAATTGTGGTATATGATTATGATGGAATATTATTATTCTGTGGAAAATTATAAGCAGAATGCTCTCAGGAAAACCTGGAAAGTCCTGCATGAACTCAAGCAAAGTGAAATGTAATGTGTATAGAGTAATAGTAATGTTGTGGGATGATAAGCTGTGAATGACTGCTATTTTCAGGACAGAGTGATTCACAACTACATTGAAGGATTTGGAAAAATAGTATGCATATTCAGAGAAAGAACTGACTTTTTCTGAATACAGATTGAAGCATACTCTTTTTTAAAAACTTTATTTTTCTTGAGGGTATTTTTGGGTTTTTTTTGGGGGGAGGGAAATCTGTTTTCTTTCACAATAATACTTTTATGGAAATGTTTTGTGTAACTTCACATTTATCTCCTTAAAAGGGGTTGGAGGTGAGGAGAAAGGGAGAGAATCTGCAACCCATAATTTTAAAAACAAATGTAAAAAAGTTGTTTTACATGTAACTGGGAAAATAAAAATATTAAATATTTTTTAAAAAGGAAAATAGAAAAATTATACCAAAATGAATTTCTCTAAAAGGATAAAAGGTTCTGACATACCTTTCTTCCTCACCATGAATAATGGGCAGTGTTTCTGTTGCAAGTATCCACACATTTATATTTTTCTTTCAGTGACACTGGAACAGTGGCTCCAGAAAAATGCTTGTTTGGGGTAATGTTAAATATCGCTGCAGTCTTATGTAAGTAATATCAACGGTCTTAATTTCTTCTATATTAAGTAGCAACTAGACAGAATTTTGACAGTTGTTGATTGAAATAAACAGTTAAAAATAGTAGTAACTGAGCCTGTTCTTTGTTTTAAAATTTTGCTTATTTTTCACAACTTTAAGAATATATGATTTCATCAACTCCCACATTAACCCAGGTCTCTGTGCCTTCCTCAGCAGCTTTCTAAAGCATCTTCAAAAATTGCTTTGGCTGAAAAATTTATCTGCAGCCCAGCTGGTAATAAGCATCTCCCAACTTAACTGGCCTAGACCTTGGCCTCAGACATTTGAACCATCTGTTACCAGACCTGTGTTTGTTACAGTGGATGAAAAACTACCTCAAATTTCATCCAGATTGTTTTTCAATTGAATTATTGAAGTTGTAAATAAATACATGTTGATTCTTTTTTCATTTACATTTGCAAATGTTACAGTAGCTATATTGCTAGAGCTTATCTAAGTAGTAGATATGGGTCCCAGAGTTGCAGAATAATATAGTCTCATAGTAAACTAAACAATCTTTTTTCTCCTCAGCTCTTCTAGACCCGAGGAGAAATTGTGTCAGCCATAAGCAGTTAAGCTGAATAGATAGGTCTCCCTATTTTACCCTACCTTAGCAATGAAAAATGACAAAGAAACAAGAAACCCTACCAGTCCCATCTAGTAAGGATATAATGGGATATGCTCCACTGTAGTAGATCTGGGTGGAGGGCAAAACCAGTTGTGCCCATGTAAGTGCTTTAGGGTCAACCACTAATTGGAGAAACCTCCCGTAAATGTTTGTGCCTGCCCCCTGCTCCCGTCTGTCTGCCTGCCTTTGTGTGTGTGTGTGTACATTTTTACACACACATACACACACCCACACATATTAACTCTTAAGACTTTAGTAAGTGTTGAGGTATTCACAACAGTGTAACGGATAATAGAACAAAGCCGTACACAGTTATTTATGATGTATCAGCAGTGAATATGTTCACAGCTAAAGTCGTCTTTAATTATCATTTTAACCACTGACTTAATCCTGATTTCTGGAAAAATCTCAACATTCAGTTCTCTTGGGATACCAAGTTCTTTTTCCTTTTTTATTTTCTTCTTTTTTTTAAAACAATAATTTGAATAGTAGTTTATTTAACTCCCAGTTCTCCTTAGAAGTTCCTCATAAAATCACAATTAAACTGTTATTTCCAGATTCTCGGGCCTGTTAAAAATAGAGCAGTCATATCTGTTGGGGCCACTAGATGGGGCTGTAGCACATAGCAGCTGGCCTGGAGTGGAGAAGATTCATTTTCCTAAATTCAAAGACATTTCCTAGCAAAGACCCTGGGCAAGCCATTTAATCCTGTTTGCCTATAAAGTGAGCTGGAGAAGGAAATAACAAAACAGTCTAGTATCTTTGTCAGGGAAACTCAGATGGAGTCACAGAGTTGGACACCACTGAAACAACTGAACAACAAAAATTTGTGTCTGTGATCTCTGTAAGAAGGCTATTGAAGTTGGTATCATACTACTGTTTTAATTTACCAGTCTGCTTCCATGTTAGTCCATCATATTGTCTTTTGTCGTGTTGTCACTATCTCCATTCCTTTTGTGCCTCAGTTCTAAACCTAGTCTATCACCCCTGCCATAGCTATATTCTCTCTTTCCTAACTCATCTCTCAGTGAACCAGCTCAACTTTACTCTTCATTTTTTTATATATGCTTATTATCTCCCATATTAGAATGTAAGTTCCACTTAATAGTTTATTTTTTCCAATTACATTGTAAAGATAACTTTCAACATTCATTTTTGTAAAGTTTTGAGTTCAATATTTTTCTTCCTCCCTTTCCCTTCCTGAAGACAGCAGGCAATCTATGTTACACATGAATAATCATTTTAAACATATTTCCATATTAGAACATGAGTACCTTGGGAGGAGGAATTGTTTCATTCTTTGTACTTGAAATGTCATTGTCATAATAAATACTATTGATGGATTGGAAAAAATGGAGAAACACAGGCTAGACAATTATCTGTTGTAGTGGATTCAGAATGTACTTATTGTTAAGATTTTTTGTGAAGAAATAGGCGTTTGGCCTTGTATTCCGAAACATTTTTTATTAGTGATTTAAATAAAAGTGTCTTAGATAGAGTTGGCACATTTATCTGTTATATAGAAGACACACAGTTAGGAAGCATTGGGTGAGAATATCAGGAGCCAAGAAGATCTTGACAAATTATGATTGAATACAGCAAGATGAATTAACAGGAACAAATGTAAACATTTTGACTCAAAAATATCAGTTTTGTTGGTATGGGATCCAGCAGTCCATAATAAAGGGAGTCACAACTGTAGATATATCAACAAGCTCAGTATAATTAATTAATTCTTTAGTGTCGGGCACTACACTAAATTCCAGGAGTACAAAACAAAGCTAAAGCAATACCTGCTCTGAAGAAACAAATTCCCATGGGCTGAACCACATAACTAGGCATGTACAAAATAGGGAATCTGTGAGGGAAGGCACTAAGCAAGGAAACTTGGGAAAGGAAGTGAGGTAACCAGAGATCCAGTTGAGGAAAGAAATGCAGGTGTTAAGGATGGCCAAAGCGAAGGCTTGGAGGTAGAAAGTGGCGCATCATATTGGGGAATAGCAAGTGTTGCTTAATCATAGCATGAGTGAAGAAGAGTAAAGTACAAGTAGACTGGAAAGGTAGGAAAATGTTGGGTCCTGAAGACCTTTTGATGGCAACAAAAGAAGTTTATATTTGATTGTGGGAGCAATAGAAGCCATTGAAATTCATTGAGCTGGGGATCAGAGTATCAGGCAGGTAGGTTAGATCTTTGTTTTATTTTTAATTTTCAGTAGTATTTTTTTTCCAATACAAGTAAAAATAGTTTTCAGTATTCATTTTTGTAAAACTTTTTGTCTCTCCCTCCTCTGGTACTTCCCCTCTCCCCAAGACTGTAAGCAATTTGATATAGGTTAAACATGTGCAGTCCTTTTAAATGCATTTCCATATTTGTCATGTTATGCAAGAAAAACATATTGAAGAGAAAAATTCATGAGAAAAAAAAAAGCAAAAAGTGAAAATTTTGCTTTGATCCATATTCAGTCTCCATAGATCTCTGTCTGGATTTGGATGTCTTTTTCCATCTCATCTATTGGAATTGCCTGGAATCACTGAATTATTAAGAATAACCAAGTCCATCACAGTTTAAATCTGTGTTTTAGAAAAATAAGTCATCTTTGGGGCAGTTGGGTAGCATAGAGGGTAGAACACTGGCCATGAAGTCAGGTGCACCTGACTTAAAATCTGACCTCAGTTATTAGTTGTGTGACCTTGGTCAAGTCATTTAACCCCAATTACCTCCAGAAGGAAGGAAAGGAAAGGAAAGGAAAAGGAAAAGGAAAGTCACCTTTGCAACTGAGTGGAGAGTATATTGAAGGGTGAAAATTAAGGAAAAGGGATCATGAAGAAAGGTATTACAGTAGTCCAGGTCAGAGGCAAGAAAGGCCCAAATTAATTCTCTGGCAGTGTAAGTGAATGAAAGAAATGTATCCAAGACTTATTGTTAATGTGGAAAAGAGAAATAGACCAAGAATGATGCTAAGGTTGTGAGTTTGGGTGTTTTGGGAAAATGGTTTTGCTCTCATTAATTGGGAAAACCACAGCTCAAGAGGAGACTAGGACAAGATGTTTAGGTCTGGGAATCATCTTAAGAGTTTAAATTCTCTTGCAAAATAGCTAATGTGATTTTGGGCTTCATGTCCAGATTAAAAAGGTGATCATATGGTTGTAGTATGATGTCTGCTTATGTCATACCTGCTGTGTTGGATTCACTTCTGTGTACTATATTTTGAAAAATGCCAATGAGCTAAACCCCCAGAGGAAGGAAACCAGGAGGGCTACAAGTTCAGGCCAGATGAGCACTACTTAGAGGAACTGAGAAGTTAAATTGAGGTTTAACCAAAAGAAGACTTAGTGGTGGCAGGTGGAGTGAGGGCAGATAAGTCTTTAAGCATTCATATGGTTATTCTGGAGAAAGCATATTTAATTTGTATTGTGGGCTATCTTGGGAGTTAGAAAAACCTTTAATCAGAGGTCCTCAAGTTAGTCATCCAGTCAACAGGCATTAAGCACCTACTCTGCCTCAGATGTTTTACTAGAGGCTGGGGATACAGATTCAACCCTGAAACAAATTCTGTCCTCAAAGAGTTTACCTTTTTCCAGGAAGAGTGATGCACCTGTGAATAGGTACTAACATGTATGTGCACACCTCTAGGCACATCAAAACTCATGTAAAGTAGACACAAAGAATTGGCTCTTAAAAGAAGCAGTGAAAGTGAGAGTAGAAAACTTCAGGAGGGATAAGCAAAGGAGCTAATGAGGCCATCAAGTGAGTGTACAGAGAGAAGAGAAAGGTCAGCCCAGTCAGAGCCCAGGCCAGAACCGCGCACTGTGGTGTGGCGTGGCGTGGAGACAAGGGAGGAGAAGGCAGCTTCCCAGGGTGTCCAAGGGAGGCCCCCTAGATTACATGAATGGCGGGCCTTGTTGGCTCAGTTATGGCTTCCTCTCCTTGTTCTGCAGCATTTAGGCAGGTGCAGAGGAAGTAGATGGTAAGAATAATTCAGATTGGAGTTTGGGGAGAGGCGAGCAGGGACAGGTTGTGAATTGCCAAGAAGTTAGGATGAAGGTGGCCAGAGCTGCCAGGACATGGTAGAGAAGGTGGCACTGGCCAGGGGGCACTCTGGCCCTTTCCAGCTCTGGTCATCTTTGGTTCTCATCTCCTCTTCTTTGAGATTATCTTTAAATGGGTCGTTTGTGTTACCAGAAGGTAATATTAGAACTTTGTGATTTTTTCCTTTGTTGTTCAAAGCTTTATTACTTCTGAATTCTCTTTCTAGGTGTTGCCACCATATATGTTCGTTATAAACAAGTTCATGCTCTCAATCCCGAGGAGCCACAGATCATCAAATTAAACAAGGCTGGTCTTGCACTTGGATTACTTAGTTGCTTAGGACTTTCTATCGTGGCAAATTTCCAGGTTTGTGTGGTAGTTCACAATTTTCTAGGAATCCTAAAGAAATTCACTGTTGGCCCAGCTTGGATATTTCCCTATGGTAGAGAAAGCTTGAGATTAACCCTATTACTGTCTGACTTTTCTTTTTCTTTGGTCAAAAAAGAATCTAGCTTGACCTAGATTCTTTGATTTCTATTGACTAGGCAATAGAGTGCTAGACTTAACGACAGGAAAAACTGATCTCAAATCCTGTATGTGAAACAAACTGGCTTTAGCTGTATGACCATAAACAAGTGACTTAGCCTTTGAGATTCAGCTTCCTTGTTTGCAAAAAAATGGTTCATAGTGCTTGGAGTGTCTGCTTCTCAGAATTTATTATACGGAGCAAGTGAAAGACTATATTGAAAGCATTTCACACACCTTTAAAGCACTGTACTATATAAATTCCATCTGTTATTATTTTAAAATGTGAATCCCACCTAGAAATAAAGTCCATTTCGTATTTCTCACCTCTTTCCCCGCCAAGAATCTGTCTCCTATAAATTATACTTCAGGATATTTGAGTGAATTGGATTTATATTTTCATTGTTATGATTACTCATTATGACCATTTAATATGGTACACAGATTGGAGCCTATCTAATTTTATCCTGAGCAAATGTTGTTCTTTCTACAAATCCATTCATGGAGAATATATCCATTGTGCTAAAGGCCTTCCTCTGATTATTTGAATATTCAGTGGATACCAACACCTCTTCTGAAGTCCTTTTTTCATCATTGATGGCATGGAGAGAACTCTAGGTTTTTGAAACTTAATGCTTATACTCTTAATTTATGAGCTGCTTGGCCTGGCAGATCTTACTAAGGTGGGAAGACTCTGAGGATGAGTCTAGAGATGGACTTTTATGTCTTTTGTCTAAGGACCAACCTAGCTAAGTTTGTAAAATATCACCAGTTTGACCCCAAGTTACAAATTTTCCAGCCATAACTTAAGACTATTTACTAAGAAGTGGAAGGAGTTGTATCCCATATCAGTGGTAGACATAATCACCCCAGTAAAATTTTGTTAAAGAAAAAGGATGTGCAGAGATTTAGGCTTAGCCACTCCTCATTTTTATTACATCAGTGGCCTAGCTCCCACTTAAGCATTTGTGTCCTTAAGGACATGTTTTATGCCATTTCCTGCTTGCAAGTCATCTTTGGTGAAGACCTGCCCTTTTCAGTTGCTGGTTGGTCCCTTGTAAAGACTGGACAATCCTTTAAATGAACAAAGACTAAGTATACTGTCTCTTTGTAGCAGCAAAAAGCTTAGTTTCCTTTAGTGATCTTCCTCCTTTCTAAGAATTATTAAATATTCATGGGGTGATTTATATTATGCAGATCCCAATTTGATCACTGTTCATATAAGAATTAGCATTGCCTTAATTCTTCAAACTTGCTTGCCAATAACAAGGTTTTTATAAAGTGGGGGAAAAGAAAGTAAGGGAACAAGAAGGTTGGAATGTTTCCCCTGCAACAACATTAGTAATTAGAAATGATTTCTACCCTCATTTTATAAATGAGGAATCTGAAGCTCAGGACAGTAAAGAGATTTTGGTAAGGCCCTTACAAAATGAGAGAATAATTGTCATCTAAAAATCTAGTGACTTAGTAAAATTGAAATTAAATTTATGTGAATACAAGTGAATATAAGATTTCTAGAAAAGTAGCATAATACTCAGTGAGAGAGAAGACTTTTTGAATTTTTTGAAAATTCCTAAGCTAATAAACCTTTGAAGGGAAAAATAAGTTTTTATGTTAAAGGAAGATAAGTTTTATCATCATCATTCACTTATATTTAATTTAATTTGGTTTTATGTGTGTGTGTGTATATATATATATATATATATATATATATGTATATATATATAAAATTTTATTTATACATGCTTCTAAATTTTTGTTGTTTTGTGTCATCTAAATGACGAAATGTGATATTTGGAAACATCTCTTGTTAAAACTACTCTTTTGTGCTTTATGTTTCCGTTAAATGGAGCATTATAGTGATATGATGTTTTGTCACTTCATGCTGTACAACCACAAGGGGACAGTCATTTCTGTAAAGTAAATTCTAAGGATGTTTTCTTTTGTTTTCTTCTGTTCCTTATTACTAAATATTTGATAATTTGAGAGTAATTATGGTTTTATTTGCCTAACTCCAGACATTCTCTTTACCTACACAGCTATATTTGCAAAAACTGCCAAAATGCTCAGTAATTGGCTTCAAGTTTAAAGGCATTAGGACTACTTTGAACCAATAAAATCAGATTGAGGCATGGCAATATTTTTTAAAAAATGGATTCCCATAAGCACCTTTTGTTTTTACATTGACTAGGTTTCCTCCTACATCCACAAAGTAGAACAAGAAGGGTCCAAGAGAATTTTAAATGGAATAGACACTTCACAGTTTGTCAAAGAGTAGAGTGAAACTTTGCTAATTTGGAACACTGGAGGGTTAATTGGACTATGTGACAAGGTCAGATTGTAGAATAAAAGACAAAATGTCATTGTACATATTATCTATTATAAACTAAGGTATATAGAGATACTGATGAGTAAAATGAGATGAATTTGTTTTGAAAATGACAATTGTGAAAACTTAATTATGTAAAATATATCATAAATACCCCAAAATTCCTCATATGCAATAATTAGTTAGGGGACCAGGGTCTAGGACTGGGTCTCCCTGCCACTGTGGGATCTTATACCTATGGTGATATAGACCCCATTTTCTTGGAAAATTAGGGGTGGTTAGACTAGAAAATTACTAAGGACCTTTCCTACCCCCAAATTCTGAAAGTGAGTTCAGATTGAAGGTGCCAAATAGGGATCTTAATTTTTGAGCCCTCTAGGAGCTCTTGATTTTTAGGCTTGGATTCTTTTTCTATATGAGGTAAGCCTTGAAAAATAGGGGAAGAAATTCAAACATTTTACTTGGCTAGGAATCAAGTTTTCCTATGTTTGAATTATCAAATTCCAAATATTTAAAGAGATTTGACTTTAATCTTTCAGTATACTCATGATTAGCTTCTTGAGAAAATTTGTACATAGACAATGCCTAATTGAAAATCTGTGAAAAGTACCATTAAAAATATTTTGGATTGTACTCTTAAGATGTCTGTTTTTCTTTTTTATCCCTCAGAAAACAACCATTTTTGCTGCACACATATGTGGAGCTGTGCTCACTTTTGGCTTGGGTTCCTTTTACATGTTTGTTCAGACAATCCTTTCCTACAAAATGCAGCCTAAAATTCATAGCAAACAAGTCTTCTGGATTCGGCTTATGGTGGTAATCTGGTGTGGAGTGAGTGCATTTAGCAGTATCCTTTGCAGCAAACTCTGTATAAATAAAAGTAAACTGAGCAGTAAAATGAAGTGAATATTGTGTGTTCCTTGGAGAGGCTATGCTCCCCTTGGAAAAGAATAAAAGGTGGTGGGTGGTGAAAGCAGGATCTTCTTGGATTGGTATACCTGGGCACACAGGATGTAAAATGTGAAGCACAGGTTTCATAACTGGACCAGAAACAAAGGACGCCAGCCTCACGGAGGAGGGGAGGAAGGGTGGCCAAAGGAAGAGGAAACAGCTCCTTGCTTCCACCGGCAGGATGTCTGGCAAGGCTTAGAGTAAGTGGGGCTATTTACCTCCTTTTCTTCCTTCAGTAGACTAAGTTCATCTTGTCCTTGTCCATCTTGTTCTTCTTAGTTTTTATTAACTGACTGCTAGTGTGCATCATCATCCTTAACCTAACCCCCAGCTCATCCAGTGAAATTTTTCAGTTTGAGGTTGTTAACAATTGATTGGAACCTGTACATTGATCTAGTTTTGAATTCAGTGTAGGTGATTCTTCCTTGACTTGTTTGTTTATAGTGCTGACTTGCTCCTCCCTTTTGTACAGCGGCCATTTTGGTTCTGATATAGTACAGAAACTCCATTGGAACCCTGAGGACAAAGTAAGTGATTGCATTGGCTAAAGGTGCTAAGAATTAATGTGACCATCACCCTTTACTTGGGTGCACATTGCAAAAATCCAAACAGTGCAAGAAGATTTGTTGTTTGGGATAAGCTGGGGTTATTTCTAAAACTGTGACCCCTTTTGCTGAGCTGTCCCTCCTTTTGCTCTTTGAAGCAGGTTCTCTTTTATCACCCCCATTTTATAGATAAGGACACAAAACCTCAGAGAGGTGAGATAGCCTGGCTAAAATTATGCTGCTACTACATTTTAATGGCAGGATTTGAACTTGAGTCTCTATGGAATCCAAGTCCAGCACCCTCTCTAGTCCACCATGCTGATTGATCAGTGCCACACACTTACAAAACAGCTGACCACATTTGAAATTTGAGTTTGTGATCTCAGGAGGGTTTTTTCTGCTTCGAGACTGAATAAGATCAAAGCTTGGCCCTGATGGTACTATGTGTTTAAAAAAAAAATCCTCATTTATAAAAGGTGCATTTTTATCCTTGAATTGAGGTTGGTTTCTGCTGTTAGCAACCTGGCAGAATTAATAATTTTGCAATTTGGTCTCTAAGAAAGAGCTCTCATTTTGAGGGGGCGAGGAGGAGAGCACAAGGTGTTTGGAAGAAGAAAGAACCTTAGCATTGTTGGATCCTACTGAACAAGGATCTGCATAAAAGCTAAAAATGCTGCTTCTTTGTAAAGCACTGAATAGAATTGATTCTGTTTTCAACCATCTTCTGAGAATAAACTCTGAACATCAATCTTTACATTTGAACTGAATATGTTTATAAAGATAAATGGAATATTGAGACTGATACTTTCATTTTTCTTTTTTTTTTTTAATAAAGCTTTTTATTTACTTTCATTTTTCCACAGCTATTTTTGTAAAATTCTTGAGTTTTTGGACAAAATCCTCGTCATATCTATACTACAGTAACTTTCCAGATAATTAAATTGCATCCTAATTATCCAATTGGCAAAGTTCTTTTGCTTTCTTATCATCTTAAGAATGAATCCAGAGAAGCTTTTGGATGCCTTAACTCACTTTTCTCTCCCATTTAATAGTATTAATTACTGCCTGTATGTAATGATTTTCTGTTCAGATGGAAGAAATGGTAATTAAGAAATTTAGGTCATTCTATAAAAGATAAAGCATAGGCCATTTGAAACCTAAGTGTTTCAGTTCACTTTTTTCCCTCTTTAATTTAAGGGATATGTTCTTCATATGATCACCACTGCAGCAGAATGGTCCATGTCTTTTTCTTTCTTTGGTTTTTTCCTGACTTATATTCGTGATTTTCAGGTAAGAATTCCTCTGACAAAACATAATAGAATTAGATTTTTGCAGAAGCATGACTTTTAATTTGAAGTAGAGATAATATAAATTATTGAATTATAAAACAATTTTCTAAAATGATTATCATTATCGTGTTCCACAATTGTGCCAGCCCCACTAAAACTTAAAAAAAAATTGTATAACATCATCCCTTTTTACTAGATATTTGGGGGAAAAAAAACATCTTTCAGTATATGAGAAGTTCATAGTACTTACTTATTGCTTAGAGATGATATGTTTAAAAGTAGAACAAGTATTTTAGTCACATTGTCCATTTATATTCCTTGTGAATCCATGATGTTCAAGACTATATCAAAGACACAAGCCATCCTCAAAGACCTAACAACTGTTTGTAATTCTCTTTTGTATTACAGAAAATTTCCTTACGTGTAGAAGCTAATTTACAAGGACTGACTCTTTATGACACTGTTCCTGGCCTTATTAACAGTGAAAGAACTCATCTACTTTCAAAGGATTCATGACATACGGAGAAACTGTATCTGTGATGATCCATGATCTCAGGGAATGGCATATTGTTCCTGAAAATTTCTTTCTGTGCTCTCAGATTTTTAACCACTTAATCAAGGCAAACAAAGACACTGCTTAATAATGTTACTCAAATGATGTGTAATAAGCCATTTGATAAGTGATTTTTAGGGATATTATCTAGAGAGCCATTTTAAAGCATAATCCTTTTTTTTTTAAATTTTGGAAAATAAAACCAAAGGACTACACACACACACACACACACACACACATAATCATTGCAATTTTTTTCCCTTCTTAAATGGAAGCAGCTGGAAGTGCACAGGACTGCAGAAAATTTTTCACGGGACACTGCAGAAAAAAAGGTTTTCACAGCTTGCAAATCACTACAGTGCATGTTTTATCTGGAGTACCATATATCTAGTACAAGTGTGATAGTATTATATTCCAGCACTCTTTATACTCAAGGAACTTCTAGAATTTGGTCATTATCTCCTTTAGAACCAAAATTAGACATAGTGAATGACATGTTAATTAAGCTTTTTTTTTTTTTTTTTAAATCAGAAACTAATTGTATGTGGCCTCAGGAAGGTGAGTAGTATAAAGTTAAAGAAGCCAAATTCTTTGAACCTCTGATGCCTCAACAGAGGCTTGTTTCATAATGTAATCAATCTAGATCTAGATAAAAGATAACTAGTCACAGGCCTTAAGTTCCCAATGTCAAAGCCTTGCATGAAGATGGGTACTGCCTTGGTTTTGCCATGAAACATTAGACATTTTCCCAGGATCAATATTGTCTTCTTTACATATTTACAAAAGTTTTGGAGAATTTTGTTTCATGTTTGAAGTACATCATCTAACAAAGATAAGTGATAGGTTTACTACAAGTAAAGACCTTCGCTACATTTTTTTTTTTTTTTTTTGCTGGAATATGCTATGCCTATTATAGAACATTTCTTGAAGCTAGGAAGTTTAAGTAATTAGTAATTAGCCATGTAAAAGAATCTTTTTTAAAAAAATCATGATTTGAATCTGTTTAAAGAACTGTGAATGACTTTTGAAGAGCCAAGTCCAACAGAAAAGAAAGTTAGATGGAAAATAGTTGTGATGCACCAAGTTTTGTGAACTTTTCCTCTTCTATCTTTTCATTTCATACCTGAGATCAGAGTCCTGAATTTTCAAGGCCTTTGCTTGAGGCCTCGTTTGGACAAGCAAATCATATACTATTAAGGTCCTTAATCATTTGCAAAAGATGAAGGTTCTGAAAAGAATCTAGAGAAGAGAAGAATCAGCTGCTATGAAAGTTGCCTTTGGGTAGATCATATTGCAAGAGAAATAATTAAATTCTCGGCATAAATACATAGAAATTGTGCAATGCTAGAGACATTATGGAGATAAAATTCTTTTATTTTTTACAAGAATACATACTGTAAATCTTCCAGTGAAACTAACATTCATAACAGAAAGAAATCCATGCCTATTTTACTTCCACTTTCAAAAGAAAGTTTAGGTTCTGCTTAAAATAAGACCTTTGGTGACCATCAATGTAAAATCATAGGGCTTTCGATTTAAAAGGACTTTAGAATTTTACCTGGTGTGTCAGAATCCCCTCTGAAACTTCATGCCAGATTAGGGTTAGAGTTAGCTATTCAATTTGTGCTTGAATGATTCCATTGCCAAGCTGCCTTCTGAAGTAATGATAACTTTATTTCATTTTTTGAAAAGCTGTAATTGTTAGAAAGTTCCTCCTTATTTTGAACTAAACTCTGTTCCCAAGCAAAATAATGTTGCAATTGAAATTCATATCAGGTACCTAGACTCAGCCACCATTTTCTTGTAGGAATCTAGACTCAAAAACTTTTGACTAGCTTCTGTTTTTAAAAAAAACATTTAGACATATAAAGATTTATTTATTTACTTAAAAGATTTAGTAGGGGGTTAGGGAGGATTTGTCAGTGAAAAGAAACTGGTTTAAAAAGCAGAAAATATAAGAAATCTTTTATCAAGAAATTTTTATGGTAGAATTTTTCAGGAATCAGTACATCTCTAACATTTCAGGGAATTTTATGGGAAGTTAACAGGGAAATCTCCAAGTCTTAAATGATATAAGGTTTTCTTAGCACTAAAATACCAAATGGAACAGAAGAAACTACAAGGATATCTTACAGTCCTTCATGAGTGATTTAAAAAGTGGCATTTAAACCATTAGAGAAGAGAGTCAAGTAAAGCATTTGAGAAACATATTTCCTGCTTTGCTCCAAAGACCTGAGCTGTTGATTATGAACCAGGTAAAGGACCTAGAAGTCACTAGAGCCCGTGGCCTAAAAACATTTCCAGTGACATGTTACATCAAAGAAAATAAAATGCTTACATCATAAAGGAAACACACTGGAAACAGAAGAATAAACAAATTAAAAATCTACATCTGGAATACACAATGTGGTTCTAAACGTTAGCTCCTCAAAGAAATTGTAAATGAGCTACAGAAAGCTACAGCTAAAATGATCCATGAATGGAAAAGCTACTGTATGAAGATCTAAAAAAATCCTTAGGACTCTTAATTTGAAAAGAATGAAAGTGATTAGTTTATGAAATTCTGAATGCTCTGGATAGGCAGAAGACATCTGAATGTGTTTTCATGAAATATTGAAGCTTTACTTCTTGACGTTTGAAAGAGATAGTTCTTGGACCAACAAAAAGAAATGGTCAATACATTCATGGAATCTATTATTCCCAGGAATAATAAAGGCTAAAGAAAATAATGTTGAAGAAGAAATTTTAAATAAATGACATGGTAGATTAAAATGAGTTATTGAGGACTGTCAGATGAGCACTACAAATGGTAACTTGTCTTTCCTTGAAAGCATTTTCTTAATGCATATTTCGAGAAAAAGTAATCTGGAATGAACAACGGGCTAGTCCATTGAAGCTTCTTTTGAGATTTATTCCCATATGTTTTCGTGTACTGCATTCAGAGCAAGGTCTTTAAGTTAATGAAGATGCAACAAACAAATAGTCTTAATGAATTCTCAACTTTTTTCCTGATATAAACATCAATCATATTTACTTAACACTTGCTTCAAGCGCCAAAATACAAGAGGAAGTGATGACAGATTACTGGATTAAGTTTGAGGGAAGAAAAAGGGTTTCATAGCTGTCTCATTAACTCAGCAACGAGCAGTTAACAAGAATGAAAGGACAGAAAGAGCATCTGTGTATGGAAATAGCTCATGCACCATAAGGAAGCAAACAAACATTGCTGACCAGTCATGACTTCTCTTAAGCCTCTTGTGATTGATCCTTTTGTTGGATCCCTTGGTTCTGTTCCTTCAGTACAGCTTCCTAAATAATCCTTGTTGAAAAGGTATCGAATTTTTCTGGGTGGATCTTTTGGCTGCTTAATTTTCAGTTAACACTGTCCTCAGTAGTATAAACTGACCGTTTGAGAATCCTTAAGAAGAAAGCCTTAACCCTTTTCCCACTGATCTGCAATCATTTGGATAACATTTCCAATCCAAGAGTAGTTGACAAAGTCCCAAGAAATAACTGCTGATTGATTTTAAAAAAAAATTGTCTAAGCAATTTGATGATGTATTTTTTCCTGGATTTTACTAAAGAAATGTGGTCTTAAAAGATATCAAGAACAGAAAAGGAAGACTTAAAAGACACCCATGCCATGTAAGTAAGAGAGGTCTGCATAAGAATGAGCATCTGGTGATCATGGATAGTTAACTACAGGCTATTTATAGATAAGCCTATCAGGAAACTAGTATGAAGGTACTAGCTTGTGTCTGTAAAATTGTAAGGGTGATCTCTGGCACAAGCAAACTTAGTTGAGTCTTGCAAGAAGTTAGGGAAACTAAGGCAGAGGTGACAGCAGAGCATTCCCTCCAAAACCCATAGTGGGTGTGATGCAGATAAAGAACCAGTAAAGGAAACTTAAAGAGCTGTTGGACAGATAAGAGGAGAGCCACAAGGGCAGGAGTTTAGTGAAGAGAAGATCCAGAAGTGAAAGCATTCTGATACTGCAAAAGAGGTCAAGAAGGATGAGGATTGAGAAACAACCATTAGATCTGGCAACTAATGCATCTTTTTGTTGTTGCTGAGGCAGTTGGGGTTGTGACTTGCTCAGGATCACACATTTGGGAATTATTGTGTCTGAGGCCAGATTTGAACTCGGGTCCTCCTGGATTCAGGGCTAGTGCTCTATCCACTGTGCCACCCAGCCAGCTGCCCCAACTAATGCATCTTTATAGAGAGGGTAAGTTTAGACCATCAAAAGCTAAGAAAAATTGGCTGATGGATCAGCATTGCTAGCGAAGTTCCCAACTGGAGCCTGTTACTAGATATGATCTATATAGGTTTCCCTTCCACTTGTCTAGGAGGAGGAGGTTGTTTTTGTTTTGTTTTGTTTTTTGTTTTTTAATATTCTAACATGCTTTATGAATCATGTTGAAGGAGAAAAATGAGAGCAAAGGGGAAAAAAAACTGGGAAAGATTAAGAAAAAGTGAACAGCAATGTATTGATTTACATTCAGTCTCCTTAGATCTTTTTCTGGATGGAGATGGCTTTTTCTGTCCAAAGTCTATTGGGATTGCTCTGAATCACTGAACTACTGAGAACCACCAAGTTTTTCAGAGTTGATCATTGCACATTCTCAATGTTACTGTATATAATGTATTCCTGGTTCTGCTCGTTTTCCTCAGTATCAGTTCATGTAAATCTTTCCAGGACTTTCTAAAATCAGCTTGTTCATTTTTATACAATAATATTCCATTACCTTCACATGTCTCAACTTGTTCAGCCGTTCTCCAATCATTGGGCATGCACTCCTTTTCCAGTTCTTTGCTACCACAAAAAGCCTGCTACAAAACAAGCTACCACAAGTTTGCACAAACTCCTTTTCCCTGAAGTACTTTTGTGTTGCATCTAGGACTTGAGACAGTTTTTAAATTTTTTTTTTTCTTAAAAAGGTTTATAATGTAGGAGTGAAAAGCCATTGCTGGGAAGTTTGTTACAGGATAGCTTTTTTGTTTCAATGTTTTCTTCCTAATACCTCTGTTTTCTTTGACTTTGGCTGCTGACCTTTTAGGGAAGGCAGTTTGGGGATATAGATAACAATAATAATCTTTATATGACAGTTTAGATTTGCAAAGTGCATTGCATTTATTAACTCATTTGATTGTAGATGAAGTGTTTATCATTTCCTGCATATCTGTATTGTGACTGATCCCATAGTACAAATTCAGGATGTGGAATACATCACCTAGAGTTAAGAAAGGTGTCTAAGTGGTGCAATAGATAGAGGGGGGAGTCAAGAAAAGCCGAGTTTAAATCCTACCTTAGAAACTTAAAATCTATAAGACTTGACCACAGAGCAAATCATTCAACATTCCTCAGTTGTTCAATGAAGGTTTTGGATTCCATGGTCTTAAAGAGAATATGTGGTCCTTGAGTAAGAATGGATGTATTGAGAACACTCTAACCTCATTTTCTTTTCTAACAAGATTGCTGGATTATTAGTATGCTTGGAATACTGTGGACACAGTTACTTTTCAGTAATATTAAAATATTTTACTGAGTCTTAATTGATGTGTTTTATTTTTGAATCACGGTTTCTAGTTATACCTTCTCTCTTGTTATGAAGCAGAACAGTCCAACAATACCAACCAAGACAATAATCATATCTGATTAATGCAACATTCTCTATGGATTACAAACTAAATATGAATCACACGCTATCGTGATACGTTAAGCTAGATTGATGGTGTCCTGAATGACTGAGGCAATAGGATAGAAAAAGGTAGAGTTGCTATTTACTTGTAGGGAACTCCCAGAGAAGGAAACTGCTTATGGAGGTCTAACTCTCCCATTCCACTCTGGGTCTTCAATAGCTGCCCAGGGTCCTAGAGCAGCTTTGTATCTGGGGATTTGAACCCGGGGCTTGCTTACTCTGATACCACATTTTTGTAACAAAGTAGTGTTGCCTTTGGCTAGGAGAAATCACAGCATTATTGGTTCAGAGCAGGAAGCTTAGATGTCATTGAGTCTAATCCCTTCATTTTACAATTGAAGAAATTGTAACTGGATTCATGTAGCTAGTAAGTATCCAAAGAAGGATTTGAAAGTGGGTGGTCTCCCTTTGACCCAGCAGTGTTTCTATTGGGCTTATATCCCAAAGAGATTTTAAAGGAGGGAAAGGGCCCCACATGTGCAAGAATGTTTGTGGCAGCCCTTTTTGTAGTGACTAGAAACTGGAAACTGAATGGATTCCCTTCAACTGGAGAATGGCTGAATAAATTATGGTATATGAATGTTATGGAATATTATTGTTCTATAAGAAATGACCAGCAGGATGATTTCAGAGAGTCCTGGAGAGACTTGCATGAACTGATGTTGAGCGAAGTCAGCAGAACCAGGAGATCATGATACACTGCAACAACAATACTATATGATGATCAATTCTGATGGACATGGCTCTCTTCAAAAATGAGATGTTTCAAACCAGTTCCAATTGTTCAGTGAAGAAGGCCATATACACCCAGAGAGAGGGATGTGAAATGTGGACCACAACATAAAATTTTCATGCCCTCGATTGATGGTGCTTGCATTGGGTTTCCTTTCTCAGATTTTTTTTTCTTGTAGATAAGATTTTTCTTGTGCAGTAAGATAACTGTAAAAATATGTATACATATATTCGACTTGTCAAGTATTTTAACATAATTAACATGTAGTGGATATCCTGCCATCTAGGGGAGGGGTGGAGACTAGGGGGCAAAAATTTGTAACAGAAAGCTTTGTAAGGGTCAGTGTTGAAAAACTACCCATACATATGTTTTGCAAATAAAAAGCTTTTAATAAAAATAATGAAAACAGGTGGTCTTACCTTTAAGGTGAGCACCTTTGCTATTCTACTATAGGCACTCTATACTCTACTCTTCTCACCTGTAGTTGTGTTCAATTTTGGGAATGATTTGGAAAACTAGAAAGTGACCAGGATAGTGAAATGTAGTGGGGCCATGCCATTTGAAAATAGAAGAGTCAAGACATGTTTATATTAGAAAAGACCTGAGGGCTGTGCCAAATGTTTTCATGTATTTCAAGAACTATCTTACTGAGGAGAGAACCAGGAGCAAGTTACCTCTTGAGGTAGATTTGGCCCTGAGGTAAGAAAAACTTCCAGACAATTAGAGTTATCTAAGTGAAATAGGCTATCTTGGCAAATAGTATTTTCTCCTTCCCAGAGTTCTTTAATCAAAGGTTAAATGACCAGTGATTGGGATTGTTGTACAGGAGATTCAGTAGGTATGGCTTGTAGTAGATGGTGTCAAAGGTTCCTTCAAACATGGTGATTCTTTGACTCCTTTGCATAACCAACTGCCCCTTGATAGATTAGGAAAGCTTTCTTAAATGTCTAATGAGAGTCTAAATAAAAAGTTAAATCCCTTCTCCTTGTAGGCCTATAATTCTATGAAAATCAGACTCCTTATGACTTTGAAGAATCCCAGAATCTAACTACATCAATATCACCACCTCAGAATTTATATTCACTTCCCTCTCCACAGCCTCCTTTCTTAGAAAAAGAAGTGTTCTTTTTCTTTTCCAAGGATAATCCCATCATTTAGTTTCTTCATTCTGTCTCTTCATCTCCTAGGGCATTCAAACATTATTCTTTCTTCAACTGTATTTGAACCACTTAAATTAAATCATGAAACATTTTTTTTGAAACTAGTTTTTGAAACATCTTGTTCAGATAAAAATAACTTTTGATTTTGCTGAACAGCTTTAAGTGATTATTTCTGCCCACCTTCTCCTAAAACAGATTTCTTTTTTGTAACCTGGCTATGTGTTTGTCTTACAGTTTTATCTGTGTTTCTGTTTATTTTAAAATGTAGGCAAATTTTTCTCTTGTGTCATGTTTAGTACTATGGGTAGATTATGTTACCTTGAAAGATTTTTAAAGGGAAAGAGCAGCCAGCCAGAAAAAGTGCTAAAAAGCTGCAACCCAAGAATTTAGAATGCTAGATATGATTAATGAAGTTTCATTCTTGAAGTAATTGTCTCAGTAAGCAAGACTAATTTTCACTTTAAGATATAGCAGGCAATGATTAGATTATGAGAAATATAAAAGCAAACACAGAAACAAAAAAATCTTGCAAGACATTTTTTTTCTCTGTCATTTCAATCCCAGCCACAAGGAAATTATAAAGTCAGATAATCAAAGAGAGGAAATTTTCTCCCCTGATTTTTAAAATTACTAGAAACATCCTATTTGATTTTGGAGATTTGGAACTAAGGAGACTGGAGATTAATCATTAAAAAGTTTGGCAAGCAATAATTTTCACTTAGTGATGTATGGTGAAATATCTTTGTGAGTTTTGAGTTACCACTCTATAGAATTTGTTTTAAGTAAAAATAAGAATGAAAATTTGTAAAACATTTAAAAAGGGAAACAAGATGGCAGAGAGAATCCAGGAAGTTGCTTGAGCTCTCTTCAGTTTCCCTAGGAAACAACATGAACTCAAGCCTCTGAACAGATTCTGGAACAACAGAACCCTCAAAAAGGTGGAATAAAACAATTTTTCCAGCTCAAGGTAGCTTGAAAGAAGTTTGGGAAAAGTCAGTTTCATTTGGGTGAAGGGGTAGCCCCAAACATATGGTGTCTGGGAAAGCCAGTAGGAGGGTCTTAGCAAAAGCACAGATTACCAACTGAGATTCCCAAGTACTGGCTCAATAGAACAGTAGCACAGCAGAACAGTAGTTGAGCTTCCAGTTCCAATGCAAAAGACAAAAGCCACACAAGAAGCTAAGGAAAGCACCCACTATTTCTCATGAACAGAGCTTGACTTTAAAAGCCAGAAAATATGCCAAAGAAAAAGGAAGAAGGAAAGGAAGGAAGAGAGGGAGAGGGAGAGAGAAAAGGAAGGAGAAGGGGGAGAGAGACAGAGATAGAGGAAGAGAGAGAAGGAGGGAGGAAGGGAGAGAAAGGTAGAGGAAGAAATGATGAACAGGTTGATTTCAGAGAAGCCTGGAAAGACTTACATGAACTGATGCTGAGTGAAGTGAGAAGAACCAGAAAAACATTATATACAATAAGAGTTATATTATGTGATGATCAATTATGATAGATTTAACTCTTCTCTACAATGGAGTGATCCAAGATAATTCCAATAGACTTGGGATGGAAAATGCCATCTACATCCAGAAAAAGAACTATGGGGACTAAATGTATATCGAAATATACTATTTTCGTCTTTGTTGTTGCTTGTTTTCTTGTGTTTTTTACTTTTGCTCTTGTTTTTCTTTCCCAACATAATTTATATGGAAATAAATTAAAAATTGATTGTACATGTATAAGCTATATCAGTTTGTATGCTGTCTTGGGATGGAAAGAGAGAGAGAAAAATTGCAATTCAAAATTTTACAGAAATGAATGTTGAAAACCATCTTGTAATTGGGAAAATAATATATCACTAAAATTAAAAATAAATTTTAAAGAGTAAATAGCACTGGGCTTATATCCCAAAGAAATCATAAAAGAAGGAAAGGGCCCCACATGTGCAAGAATGTTTGTGGCAGCCCTTTTTGTAGTGGCTAGAAACTGGAAACTGAATGGATGCCCATCAATTGGAGAGTGGCTGAATAAATTATGGTATATGAATGTTATGGAATATGATTGCTCTGTAAGAAATGACCAGCAGGACGATTTCAGAGAGGCCTGGAGAGACTTGCATGAACTGATGCTCAGTGAAGTGAGCAGAACCAGGAGATCATTATTCACGGCAACAGCATACTATATGAGGATCAGTTCTAATGACATGACTCTCTTCAACAATGAAATGCTTCAAACCAATTCCAATTGTTCAGTGAAGAGAGCCATATACACACAGAGAGTGGGATGTGAAATGTGGACCACAACATAACATTTTGATGTTCTCTATTGAGGTTTGCTTGCATTGTATTTCCTTGATCGGATTATTCTTTCTTGTAGATACGATTTCTTTTGCACAAAAAATGATGCAATAACTATACATATATTCGATTTCTTAAGTATTCTAACATAATTATCATGTAGTGGATATTCTGCCATCTAGGGGAGGGGTGGGGAGTAGGGAGGACAAAATTTGTAACAGAAAGCTTTGTAAGGGTTAATGTTTAGGAATTACCCATACATATGTTTTGCAAATAAAAAGTATTAATAAAAAAATAAATTAAAAAAGAGTAAATAGCACTTAGACCACTTCTCACTTTCCAAACTAATAGAGTTATTGTTTTAGTGTACTGAAGAAAGGTAGCTAGTTTAAAAACAATCCCAGAAAGAAGGGGTGGGGATAGGGAAATGGCATTCAGCTTGAAGTTTAAATTTACCTGGTACTTAATCCTTCCTTGACTATACAAAGATAAAAGATTGTTTAAATTAGGGAACAAATTAAAAATGAGTAAAATTTAATTAAGCAATGGAAAAGGTGATTTAATCTGAAAAAGGATCAGCTCCTTTCAAAACCTAACAGTTCCAAAATCCATTTTCTTACCTTCATCCTAAATCAAGTACCCCCATCTCAGCTCAAAGATTCTTCACTAACTCCCACTTCAGTTTAGTGATCCCTTGTGATTTCCTCAGCTCAGAGACCCTCTCCTTCTGATCTTGTCAACACATTTTATCTCAGCAAGAACAAATAAATGCTAGAAAAGTACTGGAAAATTGTATGGAGCAGGGAAATGAATTACACTTTAGTCTCTTATATTGTGAAATACTTTGGGAAATTATTAAATCAGGAACACTGTTAGAAAAATAACTTTTAGGGGATAGTGTTAGATTATGAATTGAACTGTTAAAAAATGTGATAAAATAGATATTTGAAAAGTGCTAAATATTTAATGCATATGTTTTGTTTTAAAACATTCAAAAATACATTTACTATAATAAAAATGATTTTTTATTCAAAAGTTTTTACCTGTCATCATAAAAATTATGAAAATATATCGAATGGTTTGAAGACATAACATTGATAAATTAATATTAATCAATTATTGGGTATTTTCTAGATGTATGAAACCCCATAATGTATTTAGTTTTAATTTGTATTTAATAATAAATTAAATATAACTCTTAGGGAAACATGAAAAATTAAAGATATTCAAGCCCTAAGGTGTGGTTATTGAAATTTTTCTATTTGAGGTGAAAAAACAACAACACTCTATTGCTTTAAGTTTGGATTATAGGGATGGCTGTCTTAATTGTTATGAAACAAATAATTGTCCGAAGACCCCAGCTTTTGGAATAAGAATTCACTATTCGACAAAAACTGCTGGGAAAATTGGAAACTAGTATTGCAGAAGCTAGGCCTTGACTCACACCTAACACCATATGCTAAGATAAAGATGAATTGGATTCATGATCTAGACATAAATTTGTGATCAAAGAAGAACTGGAGATCATTACTGATCACAAAATAGATGATTTTGGTTATATTAAGTTAAAAAGTTTTTGTACAAACAAAACTAATGAAGATTAGAAGGGAAGCAATAAACTGAAACATTTTTACATTCAAAGGTTCTGATTAAGGCCTCATCTCCAATAAATAGAGAATTGACTCAAATTTATAATAATTCAAGCCATTCTCCAATTGATAAATGGTGAAAGGATAGGAACAGACAATTTTCAGATAAAGAAATTGAAACTATTTCTAGTCATATGAAAAGGTACTCTAAATCACAATTGATCAGAGAAATGCAAATTAAGACAACTCTGAAATACCACTACATATCTCTCAAATTAGCTAAACTGACAGGAAAAGATAATGACAAATGTTGGAAGGGATGTGGGAAAACTGGGACACTGATACATTGTTGGTGGAGTTGTGAACAGATCCAACCATTCTGGAGAGCAATTTGGAACAATGTTCAAAAAGTTATCAAACTGCATACCTTTTGATCCAGCAGTGTTTTTGCTGGGCTTATATCCCAAAGAGATCTTAAAGGAGGGAAAGGGACCCACATGTGCAAAAATGTTTGTGGCAGTCCTTTTTGTAGTGGTTAGAAATGAAAATGAATGGATGCCCATCAATTGAAAAATGGCTGAATAAATTGTGGTATATGAATGTTATGGAATATTATTGTTCTGTAAGAAACCGCCAGCGGGATGATTTCAGAGAGGCCTGGAGAGACTTACATGAACTAATGCTGAGTGAAGTGAGCAGAACCATGATCATTATACACAACAACAAGATCAATTCTGATGGATGTAGCTCTCTTCAACAATGAGATGATTCAAACCACTTCCAATTGCTTAATAATGAAGAAAGCCATCTACACCTAGAGAGAGGACTGTGGGAACTATGGCTCATAACATAGCATTTTCACTCTTTGTTGTTGTTTGCTTGCATTTTATTTTGCTTTTTTTTTTTTACTGGTTTGATTTGATTTTTCTTTTGCAGCATAATAATTGTGTAACTGTGTATGCATATATTGAATTTAACATATATTTCAATCATGCTTAACATATATTGGACTACTTGCCATCTAGGGAAGGGCGTGGGGGAAGGGGGAGAAAATTGGAACACGAAGTTTTGCAAGGGTTAATGTTGAAGAATTGTCCATGCATATGTTTTTTAAAATAAAAAGTTCTAATAAAGAAATCAATAGTTGTACATGAACTATTGATGAGTGAAGTGAGCAGAACCAAGAGAACATTGTACACAGTAACAATGAGATTATGTGATGACCAACTGTGATGAACTTGGCTCTTTAAAACAATGAGATGATTCAAGGCAATTCCAATAGACTTGGAATGGAAAATGCCATCTGCATCCAGACAGAGAACTATGGAGATGGAATGTGGATCAAAGCATAGTATTTTCACCTTTTTCTGTTGTTGTTTGTTTGCTTTTTTTAAAATTTCTTGTTAGTTTTCCCCTTTTGATATAATTCTTCATTTGTAGCATGACAATTATGAAAATATGTTTAGAAGAATTGCCCATGTTTAATCTATATTGGATTGTTTGCTGTCTAAACAATCAGCAAAGAGCAAAGGGGAAGAGGGAGGGGGAAAAATTTGTAACACAAGGTTTTGAAGAGGTGAATGTTGGAAACTATCTTTGAATGTATTTGGAAAAATAAAATATTTTTGAAAAAAAGAAATCAATAGCCAAAAAAAAGTAATAACAGTGGCATGTGCTGTGGTCTGTGAATTACCACAAATGAATGTCTGTCCCTGGGGAAAAATTGAGTTGATGACCTTGACATAGCCTAAGGTAGGATCACCTTTTTTTTTTTTAACTTAATAGTATTTTTTCCCTAGTTACATGTAAAAATAGTTTTCAAAATTCATTTTTGTTAAGAGTTTTGGTTCCAAATTTTTCTCCCTCCATCTCTTTTCTCCCCTCTTCCCAAGACAGCAAGCAATTCAATATAGGCTTTACATGTACAATCATGTTAGACATATTTCCATATTAGTCATGTTGGGAAAGAAGAATCAGAATAAAAGGGGAAACCATGAGAAAGCAAAAAACAAAAAACAATAACAAAATGAAAATAGTATGCTTTCATCTTTATTCAGATGCCAAAGTTTTTTCTCTGGATTTGAACAGCATTTTCCATGAGAAGTAAAGCTTTTGGAATTATCTTGGATAAAGCTTTTGAAATTATCTTGGATCACCATATTTCTAAGAACTAAGTTTATTATAGTTGATCATTGCACAATGTTGATCTTGCCATGTACAATGTTCTCCTGATTCTATTCACTTCATTCAGCATCTGTTTATGCAACTCAGTCCAGGTTTTTCCTGAAATCTGCCTGCTCATCATTTCTCTTCTTTTAAAAAAATTATTTTTTTCTGGTTATACATATACATTCATTTTTTTTAAACATTCATTTTAATTCATTTTTTAAAAAATTGTTTTTTTGTATTAAAAAATTTCTTATGAATCATATTGAGAAAGAAAAATCAGAACAAAAAGGAAAAACCTTGAAAGAAAAAAAAAACAGAAGAAAAAGAGAACATAACATATGTTGTTTTACATTCAGCGTCCATAGTTCTCTCTCTGGATGGGATTGCCTTGGATCACTGAACTGCTGAAAAGAACCAAGTCTTTTATAATTGATCATTACACAATCTTGCTGTTACTATGTACAATGTATTTCTGGTTCTACTTGTTTTGCTCAGCACCCATTCATGGAAATATTTTTAGACCTTTCTAAAATCTGCTTGTTCATTTTTTTATATAACAATAATATTCCATTACCTTCGTTTACCATAATTAATTCAGCCATTTCCTAATTGATGGCATCTATTCATTTTCCAGTTCTTTGCCACCACAAAAAGAGCTGCTGCAAGTATTTTTGCACATGTGGGTCCTTTCCCTTTCTTTTATATTTTTTTGGGGGAAACAAACACAGTAGTGGCACTACCAGAGCAAAGGGAATGCACAGTTTTAATAACCCTTTGGGCATAGTTCCAAATTGCTCTCTAAAATGGTTGGATCATTTCACAACTCCACCAGTAATGCTTTAGTGTCCCAGTTTTTCCACATCCCCTCCAACATTTATTATTATCTTTTCCTGTCATCTTAAAAAATCTGAGAGGTGAGAGGTGGTATCTCTGAGTTATTTTAATTTGCATTTCTCAAATCAACAGTGATTTAGAGCATTTTTTCATATGACTTTAATTTCTTCTTTTGAAAATTGTCTGTTCATATCCTTTAAGCATTTTTATAAATTTGACACAGTACTTTATATTTGAAGGCTTTTCATTTCCAATAGATTTGTGATGGAGAGTGCCATCTGCATCTAGAGAGAGAACTATAGAAACTGAATGTGGATCATAACACAGTATTTTTTAACTTTTTGTTGTTATTTGCTTGCTTGTTTTTTGTCTTTCTCATTTCCTCCCTTTTAATCTGAATTTTCTTGTGCAGCATGATAAATGTAGAAATGTGTTTAGAAGAACTGCACAAGTTTAACCTGTATTGGATTACTTAATGTCTAGGGAAAGGGGGAAGAGGGTAGAGAGGGAGAAAAACTTGGAACACAAGGTTTTGCTAAAGTGAATGTTGAAAACTATCCTTGCATATATTTTGAAAATAAAAAGCTATTAGTATTTTTTTAAATGAGCCAAAATTTTTGGCTATAAAATTTTCTCCAACTTTATACTTTCCTTTAATCTCATTTGTGTTGATTTTGTTCAAAATCTTTTTAATTTAATGTAATCAAAGTTGTCCATTTTGCATTTCATAATGTTCTCTAGTTCTTCTTTGGTCCCAAATTCCTCCTTTCTTCAAAAATCTGATAGGTAAACTATCTCTAGCTCTCCTAATTTGTGTATTGTATCACCCTTTAGGCCTAAACCATATACCCATTTTAACTTTATTTTGTTATAGCCTATGAGATATGGGTCTATATTAAGATTCTGACATTATTTTCTAGTTTCCCTAGCAATTTTTGTGAAATAGTGAGCTCTTTTCCCAGAAGCTGGAGTTGTAGAGTTTATCAAATATTAGATTATTATAGTCAATGATTATTATGTCACATGTATCTAATCTGTTCTACTGAACCACCACTCACTTTCTTAGCCAGTTCCAAATGCTTTTGATGACTGCTATTTATTGTTTTAGGTCTGGTATTACTAGGCCATCATCCTTTATATATATTTAAATTTCCTTGATATTCTGGCCTCTTTGTTCTTTCAGATGAATTTTGTTATTATTTTTTCTGGCTCTATAAAATAATTTTTTGAAAGTTTGATTTGGTATATTACTGAACAAATAGACCAAATTTAGGTAGAATTATCATTTTTATTATATTAGCTCAGCCTACTCATGAGCATTTTTTTCCCCAATTGTTTAGATCTGACTTTACTTTTGTGAAAAGTATTTTGTAATTGTGTTCATATAGTTGCTAGGTTTGTTTTGGCAGGTAGACACCTGGAAAATATTTTATTTTGTCTACAGTTATTTTGAATGGAATTTTTCTATTTCTTGCTGCTGGGCTTCATTAGTAATATTTAGGAATGCTGATGATTTCTGTGGGTTTATTTTATATCCTGCAACTTTGCTGACCTTGCTAATTATTTCAAGTAGGTTTTTGGATGATTCTTTAGGATTCTCTAAATATCTTCAAAAAGTGATAGTTTAATTATTGCCTATTATAATTTCTTTAATTTCTTTTTATTTTCTTATTGCTAAAGTCAACATTTCTAGTACAATATTAAATAATAGTAGTGATAATGGTCATCCTTGTTTCACCCCTGATCTTATTGGGAATACATCCAGCTCCCCATTACAAATAATGTTTGCTGATGGTTATAGATTGATGCTCCTTATAATTTCAAGGAAAAATCCATTTATTCTTATGTTCTCGAGTGTTTTAAATAGGATTGGGGACTGTATTTTGTCAAAATCTTTTTCTGCATCTATTGACACAATCATATGATTTGTTTGTTTTGTTATTGATATGATCAATTATGGCAATATTTTTTCTGATATTGAGTCAGCCCTGTATTCCTGGTATAAATCCCACTTAGTCATAGTGTATTACCTTTTTTTTTAAAGAATGAATGAATTTTTTTTATTAATAGCTTTTTATTTGCAAAACATATGCATGGGTAATTTTTCAACACTGACCCTTGCAAAGCTTTCTGTTACAAATTTTTCCCTCCTCTCCCCTACCTCCTCCCCTAGATGGCAAGAAGTCTAATACATTTTAATTATGTTAAAATACTTGACAAATCAAATATGTATATACATATTTATACAGTTATCTTGCTGTACAAGAAAAATCGGATCTGAAAGGAAACATAATGCAAGCAAACATCAATAGAGAGCGTGAAAATGTTATGTTGTGGTCCACACTCAGATCCTACAAGCCTCTCCCTGGGTGTATATGGCTTTCTTCATCACTGAACAACTGAAACTGGTTTGAAACATCTCACTGTTGAAGAGAACCATCAGAATTGATCATCATATAGTCGTCTTGTTGCCATGTATATTGATGTCCTGGTTCTGCTCATTTCACTTAGCATCAGTTCATGCAAGTCTCTCCAGGCCTCTCTGAAATCATCCTGCTGGTCATTTTTTCTTCTTCTTCTTCTTCTTCTTTTTTTTTTTTTTTTTTTGCTTAGGCAATTGGGGTTAAGTGATTTGCCCAAGGTCACATAGCTAGGAAGTTTCTGAGACCAGATTTGAACTCAGGTCCTCCTGACTTCAGGGCTGGTGCTCTATCCACTGAGCCACCTAGCTGCCCCCTGCTGGTCATTTCTTATAGAACAATACTATTCCATGACATTTATATACCATAGTTTATTCAGCCATTCTCCAATTGATGGGCATACATTCATTTTCCAATTTCTAACCACTACAAAAAAGGGCTGCAACAAACATTTTTGCACATGTGGATGCCTTTCCTTCCTTTAAGATCTCTTTGGGATATAAGCCCAGTAGAAACACTGCTGGATCAAAGGGAATGCACAGTTTGATAACTTTTTGAGCATAGTTCCAAATTATTCTCCAGAATGGTTGGATCCGTTCACAGTTCCACCAACAATGTATCAGTGTCCCAGTTTTCCCACATCCCCTCCAACATTCATCATTATCTTTTCTTGTCATCTTAGCCAATCTGACAGGTGTGTAGTGGTATCTCAGAGTTGTCTTAATTTCATAGTGTATTATCTTGTTGATAAGTTGTAATCTCTTTGTTAATATTTTATTTTTTTTTGCATCAGTATTCATTGGGGGGATTAGTCTATGATTTTATTTCTCTATTTTGACCCTTCCTGGTTTAGATATAAGTATCTTATTTGTCTCATAAAAGGAATTTGGCAGTACTCCTTATTTGCCTATTTCCCCAAATACTTTATTTAGTATTGTAATTAATTGTTCTTTAAATGTTAGGAGAATTCATTTGTAAGTCTAACAGGCCCTAGAGATTTTTTCTTAGTGAGTTCATTGATGATTTGTTAAATTTCTTTTTTCTAGAATGGGACTATTTAGGCAATTTATTTCTTCTGTTAAGTTGGGCAATTTATATTTTTGTAGCTCTACATCCATTTCAATTAGATTGTCATATTTGTTAGCATACAGTTGGGCAAAATAGATCCTAATTATTGCTTTAATTTCTTCTTCATTGGTAGTAAGTTCACCTTTTTCATTTTTGATGCTGGTAATTTGTTTTTTCTTTCCTTTTTCTAATCAAATTAACCAAAGATTTATCTATTTTGTTAGGTTTTTCTAAAATCAACTCTTAGTTTTATTAATCAGTTCAATCATTTTTATTCAATTTTATTAATTTTATTCATGTTTACTAATCAATTTTATTAATCTCTTCTTTGAGTTTCAGAAATACTAATTTGGTATTTAATTGAGGGTTTTTACTTCATTCTTTTTCTAGCTTTTTTAGTTCCATGCTCAATTTATCGATCTCTTTCTTTATTTTATTCATTAACTATTTAGAGATGTAAAATTTCCCCTAATAACTGTGCTACATCCCATATGTCTTGATATTGTATATCATTACTGCCATTCCCTTGGATGAAATTATTGTTTTACATTTGTTCTTTGACCCATTCATTCTTTAGAATTAGATTATTTAATTTTCCATTGATTTTTAGTCTCTTTCCCTGGCCCTTTCTTGAATGTAATTTTTATTGGTTTGTGGTCTGAAAAATAAACATTTACTATTTTTGCCTCTGTGCACTGATTGTAAGGTTTTTATGCCCTAATACATGGTCAGTTTTTGTGTAGGTTTCTTGTACTGCTGAGAAAAAGGTGTATTCCTTTCTATCCCTATTTAATTTTCTCCAGAGATCTATCATATCTAAGTTTTTAAAAATTCTATTAACCTCCCTTGTTTCTTTCTCATTTATTTTGTAGTTAGATTTGTCTAATTCTGAGAAAGGGAAATTGAGGTTCCCCGCGACTAGCATAATTTTGCTGTTTGTTTCTTCTTGTAACTGGCTTAACTTTTTCTCTAAAAATTTAGATGCTGTACCACTTAGTGCATATAGATTTAGTATCAATGTTACTTCATTGTCTATGATACCTTTTAACAAGATGCATTTTCTTTACTTACCTCTTTCAATTATATCTATTTTTACTTTTGTTTTATCTGAGATCAGATTTGCTACCTTTTTTTTTCTGCTCCAGCCTTTTATCCTTACATATATGATTCTCTGTTTCAAATGAGTTTTTTGTAAACAACATATTGTAGGAGTCAGTTTTTTAATCCACTCTACTATTTGCTTCCATTTTATGGGAGAATTCATATTATTTACATTCAAAGTTATAATTACCAGCTGTTTAACAGATACAGTTTTCAAGAGTTACAAATATCATTTTCCCATCTAGAGGTGTTAACTAGTTTAGCTTTTAAATAATATATATTTTCCCCTGTTTACTTTTCTATGCTTCTCTTGAAAGCATAGATCAAATTTTCTATTTACTTCTGGTGTTTCAATAAAAATGATTGAAAGTCTCTTATTTCATTGAAGCTCCATCTTCTCCCCTGAAAGATGATGCTGAATCTAGCTGGCTAGTTAATTCTTGGTTGTAACACCAGGTTCCTTTGCCTTCCAGAATATGGTATTCCAGGCCCTCTGAACCTTTATTGTAGAAGCTGCCAAATCTTGGGTAATTCTAACTGTTGTTCCTTGATATTTGAATTATTGTTGTCTGGCAGATTGCAGTATTTTTTTCCTTGAAATTATAGTTCTGGAGTTTTGCAACAATGTTTTTTAGGGTTTTTCTTGTGAGATCTCTTTCTGGAGGTGATTGATGAATTCTTTCAATGACTACTCTACCTTCTGATTCTAGTATATTAGGGCAGTTTTTCTTGATGATCTCTTGAAGAATGCTATCCAGGCTCTCTTTTTTTGGTCATGGCCTTAAAATAGAACAATAATTTTTCAACTGTCTCTTCTGGTGGGCGATTTTTCCGATGAGGTATTTTATATATTCTTCCATTTTTTTCATTCTTTTTTAAGTTTGTTTGACTGATTCTTGATATCTCATAGAGTCATTAGGTTCCATTTGCATTTGTCTGATACTAGTTTTTAATGTGTGATTTTCTTCAGTTAGTTTTTTTTAATCTCTTTTCCCATTTGATTAATTCTATTTTTTTTCTTTTTTGCTGAGGCAATTGAAGTTAAATGACTTACCCAGGGTCACACAGCTAGGGAATGTTAAGTGTCTGAGACCAGATTTGAACTCAGGTCCTCCTGATTTCAGGGCTGGTGCTCTATCCACTGTGCCACCTAGCTGCCCCCATTAATTCTACTTTTCAATTCTACTTGTTTTCTTCAGTGAATTTTTTTTTTGTATTTGGCCAATTGTATATTTTAAGGAATTGTTTTCTTCAGTCAATTTTTGCCCTTCCTTTTCCAAGTTGTTGACTGTCTTTTGCACACCTCGTTTCTTTTTCCAATTTTTCTTTTACCTTTCTTATTTGACTTTCAAAATCTTTTATGAATGCTTCGAAGAAACCTCTTTGGGCTTGAGACCAATTCATATCACTCTTTGATATTTCCACTGTGGGCATTTTTTCCTCATCTGAGTTGATGTTTTGGTCTTCCCTGTCTTCACAATAGCTTTCTGTGGTTAAGATTCTTTTCTGTTTCTTGCTCATTTTCTTTCTCATTCCCACCCTTCCTATTTTGTGACTTTTATGGTTGAACTTTACCCTTGCGGTACAGGAGATGCTGTCCCAAGATTCCTGTGCCACTCTGAACCTTGGCTTTGAGCACAGGGACCCCTTGTGTTTTGTGTCTTGCTCATAGCTTTGGATAGCTCTATCTGCTCTCTCCAGGAAATATCCTGGTTCCACAGGTTGGCAATTTGCCAGGGGCCCCTTGTGTTTGGTGTCTTGCTCAGAGCAGGAGGTAGCCCTATCTGCTCTCTTCAGGCAACAGCCTACTTTCCCAAGTTGGCAATTTGCCTTCTATGCTGGAACTGGAGGCTGCCCTACTAGTCTCCTCTGCTACTTAGTCAAAACTAAGGGTCTCAGTTGATGATCTGCTGTGATTAAGACCTTTTCATTGTCATTCCTGGACATTGTTTCAGCTGGGTTAAGCACCCCTTTTACCCCAGTGAGATTGACTTTTCTTGAAGTTCTAACAATCTATCTTCCATCAAACTCTATTCAGAGGCTTGGTTTCATGTGATTTTTGAGGGAAACTGGGAAAGCTCAAGCAATTTCCTGGCATCACTCTGCCATCTTAGCTTTGCCCTCAGAACTCTACTTCCTCATCATTTCTTTATAGACTGTGTTTCATTACATTTATATACCACAATTTTTTCAGCTATTCCTCAATTGATGGGTATCCCTTCAATTTTCAATTCTTTGCCACCACAAAAAAACTGCTATAAATATTTTCTACATGTGGTTCCTTTCCCCTTTTTCACTTTCTCTTTAGGATACAAACCTAATAATGGTATTACTGGATCAAAGGATAGACACATTTTTTTTCCTGAGGCAATTGGGGTTAAGTGACTTGCCTAGGATCACACAGCTAGGAACTGTTAAGTGTCTGAGACCAGATTTGAATTCAGGTCCTCCTGACTTCAGGGCTGGTGCTCTATCCACTGTGCCACCTAGTTTCCTTGGTAGACACATTTTTATAGCCCTTTTGACATAGTTAAAATTGCTCTCCAGAATGATTGGGTCAATTCACAACTCCATTAATAGCTCATTAGCATTCCAGTTTTCCCACATCCTCTCCAACATTGGTCATTTTCTTTTTCTGTCATATTAGTCAATCTGATAGGTGTAAGGTGGTACTTCAGATTTCTTTTTAGTTTGCATCTATCTAATTAATACTGATTCAGAGCATTAGATAGCTTTAATTTTTTCATTTGAGAACTGCCTTTTCATATCTTTTGACCACCTATCAATTGAGGAATGACTTGCATTTTTATAAATTTGACTCAGTTCTCTATATGTTTTACAAATGAAGCCTTTACCATAAATATTGGCTGTAAAATTGTTTCCTAGATTTCTGCTTTTCTTCTAATTTTGCTTGCATTGGCTTTATTTGGGTATTACCTTTTTAATTTAATGTAATCAAAATTATAAATCTTGCATTTCATAATGTTTTTTATCTCTTGTTTGGTCATAAATCCTTCCCTTCTCCATAGATATGACAGGTAAACTATTCCTTGCTCTCCTAATTTGCTTATAGTATTACTTGTGTCTCAGCCACATATTCATTTTGACTTTATCTTGGTTTAGAGTGTGAGCTGTGGATCAATGCCTAGTTTCTGCCACATTATTTTACAGTATGCCCAGAAGTTTGTGTTAAATAATGAGTTCTAATCCCACAAGCTGGAGTCTTTGGGTTTATCAAATAGCATATTACTATAGTCATTGACCATTGTGTTTTGTGTACCTAACCAGTTCTACTGATCCATGACTCTATTTCTTAGCCAGTGCCAACTAGTTTTGATGATTTCCACTTAATGTCATATCATATCATAACATAATGTAACATAACATAACATAACATAACATAACATAACATAACATAACATAACATAACATAACATAACATAACATAA
>JAJPUD010003110.1:103252-130384 GCA_023553655.1 Myrmecobius fasciatus | reverse complement strand
TGGAATTTCTTTTTGTATCTCTTGTTGCTGAACTTTGTTGGTAATATATAAAAATGCTGATGATTTACGTGGATTAATTTTGAATCCTGCCACTTTGCTAAAGTTGGGAATTGTTTCTAGTAGTTTTTTAGTTGAGTCTCTAGGGTTCTCTAAGTATACCATCATGTCATCTGCAAAGAGTGATAATTTGGTTTCTTCATTACCTACTCTGATTCCTTTTATCTCTTTTTTCTTCTCTTATTGCTAAAGCTAACATTTCTAATACAATATTAAATAGTAATGGTGACAGTGGGCAGCCTTGTTTCACTCCTGATCTTATTGGGAATGATTTTAGTTTGTCTCCATTAGATATGATGCTTGCTGATGGTTTTAAATAGATGCTACTGATCATTTTAAGGAAAAGCCCATTTATTCCTATACTCTCTAGTGTTTTTAATAGGAAAGGGTGTTGGATTTTATCAAATGCTTTTTCTGCATCTATTGAGATAATCATATGGTTTTTGTTAGTTTGATTATTAATATAATTAATTATGCTGATAGTTTTCCTAATATTGAACCAGCCCTGCATCCCTGGTATAAATCCTACTTGGTCATAGTGTACTATCCTGGGGATGACTTTCTGTAATCTCATTGCTAATATCTTATTTAAAATTTTTGCATCAATATTCATTAGGGAAATTGGTCTATAGTTTTCTTTCTCTGTTTTCACCCTACCTGGTTTAGCTATCAGCACTATATCGGTCTCATAGAAGGAATTTGGCAGTATACCTTCTGTCCCTATTTTCTCAAATAGTTTGTATAGTATTGGAATTAATTGTTCTTTGAATGTTTGGTAGAATTCACATGTAAATCCACCTGGCCCTGGAGATTTTTTCTTAAGGAGTTGATTAATACCTTGTTCAATTTCTTTTTCTAAATTGGGGTTATTTAAATAATTTATTCTTCATTTGTTGATCTGGGCAATTCATATTTTTGTAGGCATTCCTCCATTTCACTTAGATTGTCAGGTTTATTAACATGTAGTTGGGCAAAATAACTCTTAATTATTGCTCTAATTTCCTTTTCATTAGTGGAAAGTTCTCCCTTTTCATTTTTGATACTAACAATTTGATTTTCTTCATTCCTGTTTGTAATCAAATTAACTAAAGGTTTGTCTATTTTGTTGTTTTTTCATAAAACAACTCTTATTTTTCTTAATTCAATAGTTTTCTTCCTTTCAATTTTAGTAACTCCCTTTTTATTTTCAGAATTTCAAATTTTGTACTTAATTGGGGATTTTTAACTTGTTTTTCTAGCTTTTTTAGTTGCATGCCCAATTCACTGATCTTCTCTTTCTCTATTTTATGAAAGTAAGCATCTAGAGATATAAAACTTTCCCTCAGAACTGCTTTGGCTGTATTCCATAAATTTTGGTATGTTGTATCATTATTGTAATTTTCTTGGATGAAATCATCAATTTTGTCTATGATTTGTTTTCACCCACTTGTTCTTTAGGATTAGATTATTTAGTTTCCAATTAATTTTTGGTTTATTTTCTCCAGACTTTTTATTATATGTAATTTTTATTGCATCACGATATGAAAAAATGCAGATTTTCTGCATTTCTGCCTTTTTGCATTTGATTTTGAAGTTTTTATACTCTTCTACAGGGTCAATTTTTGTATAGGTTTTAAGTACAGCTGAGGAAAAAAAGCATATTCCTTTCTATCTTATTCAATTTTCTCCAAAGGTCTATCATACCTAACTTTTCTAGAGTTCTATTTACCTCCTTAACTTCTTTCTTATTTATTTTGTGGTTCAATTTATCTAGTTCTGAGAAAGCAAGGTTGAGATCCCTCACTAGTATAGTTTTGCTGTCTAATTCTTCTTATAGCTCTCTTACCTTCTCTTTTAGGAATTTGGATGCTATACCACTTGGTGCATATATGTTTAGTATTGATATTATTTTGTCTTCTATGGGACCCTTTAGCAAGATGTAGTTTTTTTTCCTTATCTCTTTTAATTAGATCTACTTTTGCTTTTGTTTTATCTGAGATCAAGATCACTACTCCTGCTTTTCTTTACTTCAGCTGAAGCATAATAAATTCTGCTTCAGCCTTTTACCTTTACTCTGAATGTATTACTCTGCTTTAAATGTGTTTCTTGTAAGCAATATATTGTAGGATTTTGGCTTTTAATCCAGTCTACTATCTGCTTCCATTTTATGGGAGAGCTCATTCCATTCACATTTAGTTAAAATTACTAACTCTGTATTCCTTGGCATCTTGTTTTCTTCAAGTTTTACTTTTCTTTTTCCTTCCCCATTTTTTTTTTGCTTTTGACCACTACCTCTCTCAAACAGCCCTCCCTTTTTACAATCCTCCCCTCTTTCTTATACTGTCCCCCTTCTATTTCTGTTCTTCCTTCTATTAGCCTCCTCCTTCCCTATGGGGTGAGATAAGTTTCTCTGTGAAGCTAAATATTTCTGATATTCTCTCTTTGAGCCAAATTTGATGAGAGTAAGATTCACACAATGCTCATTCCCTTCCCTTCTTTCCCTCAATTGTAATAGGTCTTTTTTGCCTCTCCATGAGAGAGATTTAAACTCCATTTTCCTCTTCGCCTAGTAGAATTCCTTTCTTCCTGTAATTTTTTTTATATCATCGCAATAAAATCAAATTATACTAGCACCCTCTAAGTATACCCATAACAGAGATATAGTTATCAAAAGTTAAACATATAATATTCCTATATAGGGATGTAAACTTTCTAACTTTTAAAAGAAAGTTTTTTTCTTTTCCTTTTTACTTTTTTATGCTTCTCTTGAGTTCTGTATTTGAAGATCAAATTTTCTGTTCAGCTCTAGTCTTTTCATCAGAAATAAATGAAATCCATCATTGAATATCCATCTTTCCCCCTAAGAGTTAATTCTTAATTTTGCTGGATAGTGATTATTGGCTGCAATCTAAGTTATTTTGTTTTTTGGAATATCAGATTACAGATCCTTCCATCCTTTAAAGTGGAAGCTACTAGGTCCTGAGTAATCCTGATTGTGATTCCTTGATATTTGAATTGTTTCTTTCTGACTGCTTGCAATATTTTCTCCTTGATCTGATAATTCTGAAATTTAGTTTTGATATTACTCGGGAGCTTTCATTTTGGGGGTCTCTTTCAGGAGGTAATCAGTGAATTCTTTTAATGGCTATTTTACCCTCTGCTTGATGATTTTATGAAAGATGATATCTAGGCCCCCTTTTTCACCTTAGTTTTCATGTAGTCCAAAAATTCTTAGATTGTCTCTCATGGATCTATTTTTCAGGTCAGTTGTTTTTCCAATTAGGTATTTTACATTTCATTTTATTTTTTTTTCATTTTTTTTTGGTTTTGTTTGACTGATTCTTGATGTCTTATTGAGTCATTAGCTTCTATTTGTTCAATTCTAATTTTCAGTGAATTATTTTCTTCAGTTAGTTTTTTTGTCTCCTTTTGCATTTGGCTAATTGAACTTTTAATTGAGGTGTTTTGTTCATTGGATTTTTTCCATTTCACAAATTCTGTTTTTCAATGAATTGATTTCTTTTTCAAATCAATTTTGTAAGAAGTTATATGGTTTTTCCATCTCATCAATTTTATTTTGTAAGGAGTTACATGATTGTTTTCCTTTCACTAAATCTATTTCAAGCAGTTTTTTTTCAGATAATTTCTGTGTTTCCTGTTCCAAACTCTCCTGCAAAGTGCTCATTTCCTTTCCTTATTTTTTTCTCTCTTTTAAGATCCTTTTTGAATTCTTCCAAAGGACCCTTGTGAGATGGGAACCAACTTATATCACCTTTTGAGGCTTCATCTGGAGATAATTTGCCTTCAATTTCCTCAGGTTTTGAGGTCTGTTCTCTGTCTCCATAAAAGCTATCTATGATCAGAATTCTTTTTGCTTTTTTGCTCATTTTTTAGAGGTTGAGGTTTGCTCTTAGGGTAAAGGGGAGATTATTCCAAGGTGGCAGTGACAGCTGCTTTACTCTACCCTAGATAGGTGCTGCTGACTTCCTTCCTGGTGCTGGATGGGTGTGGCCAAGTCCTGCTTTATTCTAAGGTTCAGAGGTTCACTATTTGCCTTTTGTATTTACGTTGGATGTCTCACAGCTAATCTGCTGATCCACTGGCTTCTGAACTAGGACACTAGCCAATGCAGCTTATTTTGGTTAAGAGTCTCCCAGTAGATTCCTTGGTCTGCAGATGCACCACTGGCCTGCGTCCCTGCACTGTGCCTACATTAGGCTGCCTCCCCCCATGACTATTGAAACAGATTTTTTTCTGAAGTTCTTCCAAAATATTTTCTGCTGGAAATTTCTTACACTTCAAAATTTGTGGCTTCTGTCACTCCAAATCAGTTCAGAGGCTTGATCTGATGCTGATCAGATAAAGGCCTGTCTACTTTCCACCATCTTGGCTCCACTGAATAATAGATATTTTTCTTATTATTTAGAGCTAGTTTTATTTGTGTGAAGTATTTTGTAATTGTGTTCATATAGTTCCTGGTAGGTAGACTCAAATTTTTTATACTGTCTATAGTTATTTTAAATGGAATTTCTCTATTTCTTGCTGCTGGGCTTTCTTACTAATATATAGAAATGCTGATGATAAATGAGGGTTTATTTTATATACTACAAATTTGCTTTAAGTTGTTAATTGTTTCAAGTAGTTTTTAAAGTGATTCTCTTGGATTGTCTAAGTATACCATTATATCATCTGCAAAGAGCAAGTTTTATTTCTTCATTGCCTGGTCTAATCCTTTCATTTTCCTTTTCTTCTCTTATTGTTAAAACTAATATTTCTAGTGCAATGTTGAATAATAGTGGTGATAATGGGCAACTTTGTTTTACCCCTGATCTAATTGGGAATGTTTCTACCTTATCCTCATTAAATATAATGCTTGTAGATAGATGCTATTTATCATTTTAAGGAAAACTCCATTTAACCCTATACTTTCTAATGTTTTTAATAGAGTGGGTACTGTATTTTGTGAAAAACTTTCCCAGCATCTATTGCAATATTGATATGATTTTTGTTAGTTTTGTTATTGATATTGTCCAATTCCTAATAATGAACCAGCCCTACATTCTTGGCATAAATCCCACCTGATAAAAGAGTATTATGATGGTGCTTAATTGCTATAATCTCTTTGCTAATATTTAATTTAAAATTTTTTTGTATCAATATTCATTAGGAAGATTGGTCTGAAATTTTCTTTTTCTGTTTTGGCCCTTTCTGGTGTAAGTATAAGAACCATATTTGTGTTATAAAATGAATTTGGTGGGAATCCTTTCTTTCTTTGTTCCCAAAATAAATCATATAATTCATATAGAATTTGAATTGTTTTTTAAATATTTGGTAGAATTTACTTGTGAATTCTGGTCCTGTATATTTTTCTTTTCATTTTTTAAAAATAGCTTTTTATTTTCAAAATACAAAGTTAGTTTTCAACATTTACTCTTGCAAAACCTTGCATTCCAATTTTTCCTTTCTTCCTTCTCCTCACTTCCTCCTCTAGACAATAAGTAATCCAATATATGTTAAACTATATATATATATATATATATATATACATATATATTCCCACAATTATCATGCCACAAAAGAAAAATCAGATTAAAAAGGAAAAAAATTAACCATTCCCTCTCTATCTGTCCTTGCTTCTATTTATCCCCTTCCTTCTCTTTTCCCCTTCTCTTACCTTTTTTTTTTCTGAGGCAATTGGGGTTAAGTGACTTGCTCAGGGTCACACAGCTAGGAAGTGTTAAGTGTCTTGAGGCCAGATTTGAACTCAGGTTTTCCTGACTTCAGGGCTTGTGCTCTATCCATTGTGCCACCTAGCTGCCCCTTACTTTTGTATAAGATAAGATAAATTTCCATACCAACTTGAGTGTGTATGTTACTCCCTCTTTAAGCCAAATATTGTGAGATTAAAATTCAGACAATGTTCATCCCCTTCCCTTCTTCCTTTCTATTGTAGTCTTTTGTGCCTCTTCATATGCTCTTATTTACTCCATTTTACTTCCTTTTTCCTCTTCTCTCAGTACAATCTTTTCCCCACATTCCCCATTTAATATCTTTTTTTCTCATATTATCAAAATCAACTTATATCCACACTCTCTTTTTATGTATACCCCTTTTAATTGCCTTAAGGAAGATAGTTTTCCACTGAATACAGCAACAACAAGATTATGGCGTGATCAATTATGATGGAATTCAACAAAGCAGTGATTCAAGGAAATTCTAATATACTTATAATGTGGATGGAGTCATCCACATCCAGAGAGAGAACTATGGAGACTGAAAGTGGATAAATGCATGGTATTTTCATTTTTAGTCATTTGCTTATTTTTTTCTTTCTCATATTTTCCCCCTTTTAATCTTATTTTTCATGTACAGCATGATCAATATGGAATAAGTGTACATTTTAAAACAATATCGGATTGCTAGTTGTCTAGGGAATAATGGAGGATGACAAACAGGGAGAAAAAATTGAAATACAAGACTTTGCAAATGTGAGTGTTGAACACTATCTTTGCATGTGCTTGGAAAAAAATAAAAAAAACTATTAAAAAAAGAAAGATATGAAAAAAAAGAAAGATATGGTTACAAGCACCATCTTTCCATCTAGGGATGTAAGCAGTTTAACCTTTAAATATAATTTTTTTCCTGTTTACATTTTTATGCTTCTCTTGAATCTTGTATTTGAAGATCGAATTTTTGTTTAGTTCTGGTCTTTTCATCAGAAATGATTGAAATTCCATTATTTCCTTAAAGGTTCATCTTTTCCAGAAATATTATGCTCATTCTTGCAAGGTAGTTGATTCTTGTCTGTAATCCCAGCTCTTTTGTTTTCTGGAAAGCGGTATTTCAGAACTTCTGATCCTCTAATGTAGAAGTTACTAAATCTGGGGTAATCCTGACTGTGGCTCCTCATTTCTTGAATTGTTTCTTGCTGATGACTTGTAGTTATTTTTTCTTTGATCTTGAAGTTTTGGAATTTAGCTAGTGTTTCTTGGAGTTTTCCTTGTGGGATCTCTTTCAGGGTTGATTGATAGATTCTTTCAATGACTATTTTCTACTCAGCTTCTAGTATATCAGGGCAGTTTCCTTTAATGATTTTTGGAAGATGCTATCCAGGTTTTTTTTTTCTGAACATGGCTTTCAGGTAGTCCAATACATTATCTCTTCCTGGATCTATTTTCCAGAGTGGTTGTTTTTCCAATAAAATATTTTATATTTTTTCATTTTTTCATTCTTTTTAATTTTTTGACTGTTTCTTGATGTCTCAGAGTAATTAACTTCTATTTGTCTTATTCTAGTTTTTAATGTATGATTAGCTTTTGTACTTCCTTTTTCATTCGAATAATTCTATTTTTAAAGATGTTTTCTTTAGTCAATTTTGTCCTTCATTTTCCAAGCTGATTTTCTCTTGATTATCTCTTATTTGTTTTCCAAATTGAGACCAATTCATATCCTTCTTTGAAATTCTGCATGTAGGCATTTTGTCCTCTTTGGTGTCTTGATCTTCTCCATAGTATCTTTCTATGGCCATGGGTTTTTTCCCCTTCTGTGTGTGTTTCATGACTTTTAAAGTTGAGCTCTACTTTTATGGCTTATGGGGTGCTGTCCCAAACCTTTTGTGCAGGGTCACTGGGTTTAAGTGCTGGACCCTCTGGTGTGTGGTGATTTGACCACTGTGCTGGGGTAGCTTGACCTAATTATGCCTGTTCTTGCTTGATTTGGGGGGCTGGCATTTTGTCTTCTACACTGGGGCTAGTGGTTCTATCACTAGTCTGCAGTGCTATTGTCCTCTTCCATTAGGGGATCTGAGTTGTTGATCTGTGCTGTGGCAAAGATATTCTTTGGCTTGTCCAGATACTATTTGCACTGGACTGCATTCTCCCTTCACCCAAATGAGAATGACCTTTTCTGAAATTCTTCCAAGGTATCCTAAGCTGGAAACTTGTTTAATTCCATCTCTTTGGAGGTTCTGTTACTCCAGAATCTGTTCAAAGACTTGATGGAAAGTTGTTTCTGAGGGAAATTGAGAACTCAGTCAATTTCCTGGCTTCTCTCTACCATCTTGGCTCTAATATTGTTTGCATTGGTTTTGTTCATGCAAAAACTTCTTAATTTAATGTAATCAAATTTATCCATCTTGCATTTCATAATGTTCTCAATTTCTTGTTTCTTCATTTTCCTTCTCCAAATATCTAACAGGTAAATGATTGCTTTCTCTCCTAATTTGTTTATTATGTCACCTTTTATGTCTAAATTATGTATCCATTTTGACCTTACCTTGGTATAGGGTGTAAAATGTTGGTCTATGCCTAGTTTCTGCCATACCATTTTCTAGTTTCCCCAGAAGTTTTTGCCAAATAACAAGTACTAATTCTAGTAGTTGGAACCTTTGGATTGATCAAACAGTGCATTACTGTAGTCATTTATTTACTAATGTGTCATGTGTACCTAAACTATTCTACTTATTCACCACTATTTCTTAGCCATTGCCAACTAGTTTTAATGATTGCCATTTTATGATATAGTTTTAGATCTTCTATGGCTAGAACATTTTCCTTAGCACTTTTTTTTTCATTACCTCCCTTGACATTCTTGACCTTTTTTTTCTGCCAGCTGAATTTTGTTATTTTTTGTAGTGGTATAAAATAATTTTTGGTAGGTTGATTGGTATGACACTGAATAAGTAGATTAATTTAGCTAGAATTGCCATTTTATATATTAATTCACAATTATAATTACATAAATTATAGATTATGTGTAATTTAATAATGTAATATAATATAATGTATAATTATGTATAATCTCTAATTATGTAGAAGAATAATAAAAATATAATATATTACATTATTTTTCCAGATGTTTCGATCTGATTTTATGTGTGTGTAAACTATTTTGTAAGTGGGTTCATATAATTGCTGAGTTTGTCTTGGTAGATAGTTTCTCAAATATTTTATATTGTCTATAGTTATTTTAAATGGAATTTCTTTTTCTATTTCTTGCTACTGGACTTTGTTTGTATTATATAAAAATGTTGATGATTTATGTGGGTTTATTTTATATCCTGCAACTTTGCTAAAATTTGTTAAAATTATTTGAAGTAGTTTTTTAGTTGGTTGTCTAGAATTATTTAAGTATACCTTCTCATCTACAAAGAGTGACAGTTTTATTTCTTCATTGTCTAGTCTGATTCCTTCAATTTCTAGTTCAGTATTAAATAATAGTGGTGATAATGGCTATCCTTTCTTCACCCCTGATCTTCTTGGGAAGACTTCTAGCTTATCCTCATTACATATAATGCTTGCTGACAATTTTAGAGAGATATTGTTCATCATTTTAAGCAAAATTTCATTTATTCCTATATTCTCTTTTCAATAGGAATGGATATTGTATTTTGTTAATGGCTTTTCCCACATCTATGGAGATAATCATATTATTTCTATTAGTTTTGTTATTGATATGGTCCATTATGCTGATAGTTTTTCTAATATTGACCCAGCCCTACATTCCTGGTATAATTATTCTAGTGATCAAATGCTATAATCTCTTTGCTAATGTTTTATTTAAAATTTTTGCATCAATATTCATTAAGGAAATTGGTTTACTATTTTCTTTATTTTGCCTCTTCTGGTTTAGGTATCAGCACCATATTTATGTCATAAAAAGAATTTTGCCACATTACCTTTTCACCTATTTCCCCAAATAGTTTATATAGTATTGGAATTAATTGTTCTCTAGATGTTTGGTAGAATTCACTTGTGAACCCATCTGACTCTGGAGATTTTTTCCTTAAGGACTTCAATGATAGTTTGTTCATTTTTTTTTCTAAAATAGGGTTATTTAAGTATTTTATTTAATCTTCTATTAATCTGGGAAATTTACATTTTTATAAATGTCCATCCATTTCACTTAGATTGTCAGATTTATTGGCATATAGTTGGTCAACATAGCTCCAAATTATTGTTTTAATTTCTTCTTCATTAGTGGAAAGTTCACCCTTTTCACTTTTGATGCTGGTAATTTGGTAAGGTAGGATTCTCTTGTCTTAGTTTCCCATTGTGCTATTTCCTTTATGAACAGGAAACCTCACTAATGGGATTAACCCCACCTGGTTAAACTTGAGTCTTGCTTTTGATAACTCTGTGACTAAGAGATTGGATGACACATAATTCATACCTAGAATCAAATAGAGTTAACAGAATTTTTCTGTTCTTATGGTATGTGTCAGATTAGTTTGTGCTTTTGAGGGGACAAGTCTTGACGTCATTATAATTATGACTCTTCCTTTTAAAGCAAATTCATATAATCAGGTCAGGTGAGCAGTAGAAGTTTTCTAAGTACAATTTTGTTGCTGTTTAGCAGACTCTTTATGACCCCATTTGGGATTTTCTTGGCAGAAATACTACAGCAGTTTTCCATTTCCTTTTTCAGGCTTATTTTACAGATGAGGAAACTGAGACAAAAAGGGTTTAGTGACTTGCCTAAAGTCATATAGCTGGTTGCTGAGGTAGAATGTGAACTCATTTCTTCCTCACTTTAGGCTTTGCACTCTATCTGTTGAACCACCTAATTTTCCATTTATATAGATATTAGTTTTAAGAAAAGCTTCATTTATTCCTATACTTTCTAGTGTTTTTAATAGGAATGAAATTTGTATTTTGTGAAAAGCTTGTTCTGTACCTATCAATATTTGATTTTTATTGTTTTTTTGTTATTGATATGATAAACTTTTTGTTTTCCAAATATTGACCAACCCAATGTTGAATCTTGGCTACATTATCATAATGTATAACCTTTGTGATATATTGCTGAAATTTCCTTGCTACTATTTAATTATTTTTTTTGCTTTTTGCTGAGGCAATTAGGGTTAAGTGACTTTCCCAAAGTCACACAACTAGGAAGTGGTAAGTATCTGAAGCCAGATTTGAACTCAGGTCTTCCAGACTTCAGGGCTGGTGCTCTATTTAAAATTTTTGAATCAATATTTACTGGGAAAATTGGTTTATAGTTTTTTTTCTCTGTATTTGTTCTCCCTGCTTTAGGTTTCAAAACCATATTTGTGTCTTGGAGGAATTTGATGGGATTTTTAAATCTACATTTGAATTAAATGTTGGATTCAATAATTATTAGAATTAGCATTCATAGAATTTTCTTGTAAATCCATCTGGTCCTGGTTTTTTTCTTAGAAAGTACATTTATGGCTTACTCAATTTTCTTTTCTAAGATAAAGTTATTTAAGTATTCCATGTCCCCTTTTGTTAATTTGGAAAATTTATATTTTTGTAAATATTCATCCATTTTAGATTATCAATTTTATTGGCATATAATGGACAAAATGGTTCCTAATAATTGCTTTAATTTTATCTTCATTGATTGTGTATTCACATGCTGTTTTTAATGCATTATTTTCTTCAGTATTTTTTGTGCCACTTTTATCAAGGTGTTTGATCTATTTTCATAATTTTATTTCATCATTTTAATGTATTTTCCCAATTTTCATTTACCAATCCCATCTCTTTAAATCTTTTAGGAATTCTTGCTGAGCTTGGATTCAATAAACATTATATTTGAGGCACTTTTTGGTAACTATTTTCACACTGTTATATTCTCAGTTTATGCTGTGGTCTTTCCCACCACCAGAGCAGCTTTTTAATGGTCAGATTCTTTTTGCTATTGTTGTTTGCTCATTTTCCAGCCTATTTCTAGTCTTTGAATTTTAGATTTTGGTACTTTCAAGGTGGATGTGATCCTGGGAAAAACTGATCATTGGTCTCTTAGTCTTCACTCTGATCTTTGCCAAGAAAGGTTCTGGTCCCCTGCAGCTGCACATGCTAGTAATCCTCTGACTTGGTACTGTGACCAGGGCCTCTGTTCCCTTGGTTTGGTACTTCCCTCCATCCTAGAACTGTGGCCAGAGACATGTATGGACAATAGAGTGCAAATCAGTGCCAGCAGTATCCAGTGCTAGTAAAAGGTCCCCTGTAATATTTTTCTGAGCAGCTGAACAATCCCTCCATCATATCTGGGCTAAAAGCATCTTGAAAATGATGCTGCACTTGCCACAGAAAAATGGCTCTGTGTAGATATCCACTAGATATCCAACCTTGGTATTACAGACTTCTTCTGCCTAATTTTTATTAGGCCAGAAAAAAAATTACCCTAACATTTTTGGTGTCTCTCCCATTCCAAAATTGTATTTGAGGCATTATTTAAAGTTGATTGGAGGGGAATGTTGAGAAAGTTCAGCTGTATGACTACTTCTCACCCACCATCTTGGATGACTTTTAGTTTTTTTTTAAATAATTAATCTTTCTGCATTTGTCCTTCTTGTGTATAACTGTTCAATCTATTGTTTCTGCCATTGGGTCTAATCAAGAAGCCCCAATATTGTATCATCAATTAATGGTGTACATCAATATCTTGAGGAAGATGTGTTTTTTCCAATTTGTTTCAAAAGATAATGTCTATCAATATAAGGAATAATTTAGGTAAGCATGGAAAAGAATAGCAAAAATGCTGGATTTTTTTCTCATAGGAAAGTTACCTTCTTGTTAAGCAATTAGTCTGTCATAGGAACAGAATAAAAGGCATTGGCAAGCTCTGTAACCCATTATCATTCATATGATATTGATTTGAATTAACTACGTGAGATGGTTTGTATAACTTTAAGAGTTCCATTTGGACTTATCCCCAATAAGTCAGATGGAGATTGCCATTAAGGCCCATACAAGCCTGACTCCCCAAAACTAATTTCCATTCCCTCAATTAATTCAGCTATCTGTCAGGTTATTTGGAGATAGCCTGTTTTCCAGAATTAAGACCCAGAAAGTATGTTCTGCCCTGAGCTTAGCATAACAATAATCCTTTGTATTCATTTTCTGGCAAAATGTATTGCTTTGACCAGTACCAGGTGTTTTCCAAGGGATTTATGATTTTCATATTAACTGAGAATTATTCCTTGTTTTTAGGTGAACCAGGCCTGAGAGTTGGGGCTAAAACCAATATATTGGAACAGACGATGATCAATCACATCTCCGACACTTTGAACAATCCTTTTTTTTTTTTAACTGCAAAGTGAACTGAACCAGAGGCTCCATTCTTATTCCTGCTCCATTTAGAGGTTTCTAATTTTAATCCATTGGTTTTATTTGTTAACACTTTAAAATTTTTCATGTAATCAAAATTCTCCATTTTGTTTATAGTATTCCTATAAAATGGTCAGTTATTACAATTTTTTAATTTTTAATTTCATTGCTCCTCTACTTTGTCTATATTACCAATTATATCTAGATCATGTATCTATTTGGAACTTTTCCTGTTATGTGGTATGGGATGTTGTCTAAATCTAATTTCTGTCACACTTCCTTCCAGTTTTCACAAAAGTTTTTGCTGAATAGTGAGTCCTTATCCTAGTAATTAGGATCATTGATTTACTGGATGCTATGTCATTACATTTGTTTGCTTCTACATATTGTATACTACATATTGTATACTGTTCTATTGGCCAAATTTTCTTTTTTTTAAACCAATCTGAAAGAATTTCTTCTTTTCTTGAAGAAGGTGGGATTTTATTTTTATTTCCTTTAAAATCTATTTATGTTAATGATTCATTTTTTTAAAATTTGAATTTTAAACTTTCTTTTAACCATCTCTCACTTATTAAGAAGGCAAACAATATGACACCCAATATACATGTGAAGTTATGCAAAATGTATTTTTTATTAGCCATATTGCAAAACAAAACAAAAATAAAGAAAGTGAGAAAAGTATGTTCCAATTTGCACTAGAGTTTGTCAATTTTCTCTATGGAGGTGGAGAGAATTATTTTATCATGAGTCCTTTGAAATTATTTTGGATCATAGTATCAGTTAGAACAGATAAGTCTTTCACAATTAATCATTACAACATTGCCATTACTGTGTAAAATATTCCTCTAGTTATGCTAATTACACTTTGTATCCGCTCATTTAAATCTTCCCAGGTATTTTCCTGAAACCATCACCTTTTTTAATTCTTGTAGTACAATAATATTCCACCACAATTAAATGCCATATTTGGAATTATGCTCAAAAAGTTATCAAACTGTGCATTCCTTTGACCCAGCAGTGTTTCTACTGGGCCTATATCTCAAAGAGATCTTAAAGGAGGGAACAGGACCCATCTGTGCAACAATGTGGCAGCCCTTTTTGTAGTGGATAGAAACTGGAAACTGAGTGGATGCCTAACAGTTGGAGAATGGCTGAATAAATTATGGTATATGAATATCACGGAATGTTATTCTGTAAGAAAGGACCAGCAGCATGATTTCAGAGAGGCCTGGAGAGACTTACATGAACTGATGCTAAGAGAAATGAGCAGAACCAGGAGATTATTATACATGGCAACAACAAGACAAAAATTCTGATGGACATGGCTCTCTTCAACAATGAGATGTTTCAAACCAGTTCCAATTGTTCGGTGATGAAGAAAGCCATATACACCCAGATAGAGGCCCATGGGATCTGAGTGTGGACCACAACATAGCATTTTCATGCTTTCTGTTGATGTTTGCTTGCATTTTGTTTTCTTCCTCAGGTTTTTTTTTTCTTTCTAGATCCGATTTTTCTTGTGCAGCAAGATAACTGTATAAATATGTATACATATATTGGATTTGTCACATATTTTAACATAGTTAATATATATTGGACTACCTGCCACCTAGGGGAGGGAGTGGGGGGAAGGAGGGAAAAATTTGGAACAGAAAGTTTTGCAAAGGCCAATGTTGAAAAATTACTCATGCATATGTTTTGCAAATATAAAGCTTTAATAAAAAAAATTAAATGCCACAACTTGTCCAACCATTTCCTAGTTGAATGGCATTCCCTTAATTTTCAATTCTTTACCATCACAACGAGAGTAATTATAAAAAAAAATTTACACACACAGACATACACATATTCTTTTCCTTTTTTATTTGATTTCTTTGGGATATAGACTTAGTAGTGATATTGCTAGGTCAAAGGGAACTCACAGTTTCATAACTCTTTGAGCATAGTTCCATATTGTTCTTCCAAATGGTTGGACCAGTTCACATCTCCATCAATTTCAAACAGTTCAATGATTACTTCTTTGTAAATTTAATAAATGTATTAGTCATCTTTTTTTCTTTCCACTTTTTTCATTATTCTACTTAAGATTTAGCTTTTGTTTCTCCACATAAATTTTTATTTTTTCTATATCTGTGATGGAATGCTTTGTTAGTTTTATTGACAAAGTTATAAATAAGTAAATTAACTTGGATTTTATTGATATTTTTACTATACTGGCAGAACCAAATATTAAAAACTGCACTTCTGTAAAGAGCATTTATAATTGTATTTATATATTTCTTATGTGTGTGTTGGCAAGATTCTGTAGTAAATTTGTATACTCTTTCTAATTCAATCTTTTCTTGCTAGATTTTATCAATAATACATAGAAATATGTATGGTTTCTATGGGTTTACTTTGTATCCTGAAATTTTGCTGAAGTTACTAATTGTTCTGAAGAATTTGTAGCTGAATTTCTATGCTTTTCTAAACAGACCATTATATCATTTACAAAAGGCAGTAATTTTGTTTCCTTTTTGTCTATGCTTATTCCTTTAATTCATTTTTATTTTCCTATTGCTATCGATAGCATTTATTATGCTTTCTATATGAATAATGGTCTATTGTCATCCTAGCATTATCTTTGATCTTACTGGAAAGAGGAGGCATATTAATCTAAAAAAGCAAAAATCAGTGCAATAACAGGTAATATGATTGCACATAAATAACACATCAAATTGCTTACCATCTCAGAACAGGCAAAAAAGGGATGAAATTTGAATTTTAAATTAAAAAAATGAATGTTAAAAATTTTTGACATGTAACTGGGAAAAATAATTTTTTAAAAAGAAAAAAAACAACAGAGATGAAAAAGACAAGACATCCAAATCTCTCTCTCTTTTTCTATCTGTATTGTGAATCCCTTTTCTTGATACTGTAAATTTTATTTTTGCCTCTTTTTTAAAAAAATTAGTAATTTATCTCTTGTTTTTTTAAAGCATCTAGTCTGATTTACTTATTGATGTTTTGTTTTCAATTTTGTTAATCTATTTTTTATTTTTAGAATTTTCATTTTGTTTAGGTTTTTTTTTAAATTTCATGGTATAGATTAAAAAGAGATTTCATGCTAAATTCATTGATTTGTTCTTTCTCTATTTTGTTGATGAAATTACTTAGAGATATGCAATTTTTCCTCAGGAATATTTTGGCTACATCCCTCAAATTGTGATATATTGTCTCATTGTTGTCATTTTTTTGGTGAAACCTATCGTGTCGATGATTTGTTCCTTGTATCACTTTGTATCAGATTAATACAAGCTCCAATTAATTTTTATTCAAAAATTGTTCATTATGTATATTCGTTGCGTTGCAATCAATAAAAAAGTTTAATGATTATGATTTTTTGCATTTGTTTGTGAAGTTTTTAATGACATAATTTAAAAAATAATAACTTTATTTTTAAATTATATGCAGATAGTTTTCAACATTCACCCTTGCAAAACCTTGTGTTTCAAATTTTTCTCCTTCCCTTCCTCCTACCCCAACACAGCAATCAATCCAATATATGTTAAATGAAATTCTCCTAGACATCTTTCCACAATTATCATGCTGCACAAGAAAAATCAGATCAAAAAGGAAAAAAAAATTTAGAATAAAAAGCAAATAAACAACAAAAAAGGTGAAAATACTATGCTGTGATCCACATTCCATCCTCAAAGTCCTCTTCCTGGAGGCAAATAGCTCTCTCTATCACAAGAATGACCTAACTTTTTAATGATGTTATGCTCAGCTAAGAAATATATAGTCTCCTTTTTGTTCTCATTTAATAATTCTCAGACCTATATCATATCTAACGGCTTAAATTGTACTCAGGTCTATATCTTACCTTTTTGTAAATTTGCCTTGGTGTGTGTCTGTGTAGGGGGTAGTTTTACTGTGCAATTCTTCTTGTAAATCAATTTTCCTTTAGATATTTAGATGATATGCTATTGGATATATGTATATTAAGTATTGATATTAATTCATTATCTATTGTGTGCTTAAGCAATGTAGTTTCCCTATTTAACTCTTTTAATCAACTATTCTTACTTTTGCCTTGTCTAAGGATGATGATTGCTCCCATCATTTGTTTTTAGTTAACTCAAAGTTTAATAAATTTGGCCTTAACCTTCTTTTAACTTTTATGTTCATGTGTTTTTCTTGTTAACAGCATATAAGTATTATAAATATTGGATTTGGTTTTCCAATACATTCTGATACTTTCCACTATTTGAGTGGTTTTACTCCATTCATAGATATGGTTATGATTTTAAATTGTATATTTATCTCCTTCCTAATCTTTTACATTTTTCATATTTGACCTTTGTGCTACTTTTTACAAAGCAGATTGGGGTGACAGAAAAGGAATATGCTCAATAGTGATCTTTAATTGATGTGAACTGCTTCTACTTCATTGCCTCCCTTCTTTTCTCCCAGACTAGGCTTCAATAACAGGTTCTTATCAATTTTTTCTTTCTTTATTTCTACCTTGGAAATCTACCCTCTGAAGTTGGAGTTTATTTTAGTATTACTTCTTCCTCCCTACTCATATCTCTGTATATGCCTGTTTTTCTAATGAACTCAAATTTTCTAATACATAATACATTTGTCTGTATGTTTAACTTTTTTATGTGGTTCAGGTGGAAATAAATCTCATGTGTAAGCAACCCATTTTCCCATCCTCTTCATCCATATTTTATATTTATTCATCCTGTTTATATGAAAGAGTAAGTTCTCCTTTCTTCCCTAGTATGTTCCTTTCCCCCCTTTCCTTTCTTGTCTTAGAATAATCAAAATAAAAACTGCTCCCAGGTGGTACAGGGGAAAGAATGTTGAGCCTGGCCTCAAGAAGACTTGAATTCAAAACTTCTCTCAGATACCTATGTGACCTTTGGCAAGTCATTTAAATCTCTGTCTCAGTTTCCACAGCTATAAAATGGGGTTAATAATAATATCTACATCCTAGGATTATGATGATGAAATGAGATATTTGTAAAGTGCTTCATACAGTGCCTGAAACATGGACATTACTCTTTACTATTGAATTTGCATTCAAATTATTTACTCAGATTTGATCTTTTCATCAGGAATTCTTGATTATTAAAAATTAATTTTCTCTCTACAAGATTATATTTAGTTTTGCTAAATTATTATTGGCTTTAATCTTTTATCTGTTTGAATATTACATTCTATTTTTATTCATTATGGTATTTTCCCCAAGTATCATGTGACCCTAATAATGGTTCCATATTATTTAAATTCTTTATTTTTGACTGCTTGCATCATAGGCAGCAGCAGCAGCAACAGCAGCAGTGTTTTCCTGAAAGATCTGGATTTGGTTATGATGTTTCTGAAAATTTTCATTTGATAATTTCTTTTAGCATATGGCCAAAATATAATCATTATAACAAGTTATGTAAAAGAAAGCTGTTTTATAGCATTTTAAAAATTAAGTATACTGTAGTATAAATTAGTGTTACGGTTAAAAACAAAATAAGGATTAGAAATTACTTTAGGATTAGGGTATCAGGAAAGACACAATTCAGAAGATGACGATTAAGTTTCATCTTAAAGACAGAGAGATTTTTTTGAGGTAAAAAGGGAATGTGGTCCAAGCATAATGGACAACCAATGTAAAGGAATAGAAGTGGGAGTTGGAATGTCATGTGTGAGAAAAAGAAAGTGAATTTGTCTGGATCATAGAGTACAGGAGAAAGAAAAATGACAAAAGAGTTTGGAAAGATTTTTGGGGGACAAGATGTGTATGGTTTTAGAATCTGAAGAGAGAAATTTATATTTTATTGTTAGTGGAAATAGAAATCCACCACAGTAGTTTGAGTATGAATATAACATTGTATGATAAGCAGGTTAATTTCAGAAAAGCCTGGAAAGACCTACATGAACTGATGCTGAATCAAGTGCAGAATCAGGAGATCATGGTACACAGTAAAAACAAATTTTTGTGATGATCAACTGTGATGGACTTGGCTCTTTTTTCAATAATGTGGCAATTCATGGCAATTCCAAAAGACTTGAAATGGAAAATGCCATCTGCATCCAGAGAGAGAACTATGGAGATTTAATGTGGATCTAAGCATAGTATTTTTACATTTTTATTTACTTTTTCATAGCTTTTTCCTCTTTTTGTTTGATTTTTCTTGCCCAACATAACAAATATGAAAATATGTTTAAAAGGATTGCACATATTTTAAACTATATCAGATAGCCTGCTGTCTTGGGGAAGGGGGAGATAAGGGAGGGACAAAAATTTAGAATGCAAAGTTTTACAAAAATGTACGTTGAAAATTATCTTTACATGTATTTGGGAAAAGAAAATAGTATTGAAAAATAAACAATATTTCTCTTACCATAAAAACAAATATAACATTATAAATCATGCCTAATGATTCTTAGATTCTCTATTGAAGCATTTTCCAGATGCATTTGATAGCAAGAAGTCTACATTCTCTTCTTTTTTTTTAAACTTTTGATCTTTAATATTTCTCGTTGCCTCATCAATTCATTCATTTCTTTTTTTTGGCTGATCTAATTTTAAGTGAATAACATTTTGTAATTTCTGTTCTAAACTATTATCCTTCCAATTATTTTTCCTAAAGTTCTTATTTTCCTTTCCATTAACACTCAACATTAATATTATCTAAAACTTTAACTTCTAACCAACAAAGTTCATCAGCAAGAGATACAAAGAGGAACTTCATTTAAAATAACTGTAGATAATATAAAATATTTGGAACTCTACCTGCCAAGGCAAAGTCAGAAACTATATAAACACAATTACAAAACACTTTTTATGCAAAGTAAGATCTAAATAACTGGAAGAATATTAAGTGTTTATGAGTAGGCTAAGCTAATATAATAAAAACGACAATCCTATCTAAATCAATCTACTTATTCAGTGCCATACCAATCAAAATTCCAAGAAATTACTTTACAGAGCTTTAGAAAAAATAAAAAGTTCATCTGGAAGAACAAAAGGTCAAGAATTTCAAGGGAATTAATTTAAAAATATGCAAATGAAGGTGATCTAGTTGTACCAGATCTAAAACTATATTATAAAGTAGCAGTTATCAAAACCATTTGGTACTGGCTAAGAAATAGAGTAGTTGATCAGTGAAATAGATTAGGTTTATAAGATACAGTAGTCAAAGACTATAGTTATCTAGTGTTTGATAAACCCAAATACCCCACAGTTTCTGGGAGAAGACTCAATATCTGAAAAATTGCTGGAAAAATTGGAAAATAGTGTGGCAGAAACTAGGCATTGGTACAGAAACTTATACCAAGATAAGGCCAAAATGGGTTCATGATTTAGACATAGTGATATTATGAGCAAAAGAGAAGAACAAAGAAAAGATAGTCTACCTTTCAGATCTGTGGATTAGGAAAGCATTTATGACCAAAGAAGAACTGGAACACATTATGAAATGCAAAATGGATAATTTAGATTATATTAAGTTAAAAAGTTTTTGTACAAACAAAACCAAATGCAGACAAGATTAGAAGGGAAGCAGAACATTGAGAAAAAATTTTTTACATACAAGGGTTCTGAAAAAGACATCATTTTGAAAATACTTAAGGAATTGATTAAAATGTGTAAGAATCCAAGATGTTTTCCAATTGATAAATAGTCAAAGGATATAAACAGAAAATTTTCTGATGAAGAAATTAAAACCATTGCTAGTCATATAAAAAAATGCTCTAAATCACTATTGATTATAACAATGCAAATTAAAACAACTCTGAGGTACTACTTCACATAGATTGGCTAAGATGACAGGAAAAGATAATGATAAATATTGAAGGGGATGTGGAAAGTCTGGGAAACTAATACATTGTTGGTGGAGTTGTGAATTGATCCAGCCATTCTGGAGAGCAATTTGGAATTATGCCCAAAAGACTATCAAACTGCATACCCTTTGATTCAGCAGTGTCTCTACTGGGCCTCTACTGGATCCCAAAGAGATCATAACAAAGTTAAAAGGACCTATATGTGCAAAAATGTTTGTAGCAGCCCTTTTTATAGTGGCAAGGAATGGAAACTGAGTAGATGCTCATCAGTTGGAGAAAGGCTGAATAAGTTATGGAATGTATGTTATGGAATATTATTGTTCTATAAGAAACTATCAGCAGGATGATTTCAGAAAGGCCTGTAGAGACTTGCATGAACTGATGGTAAATGAAGTGATTAGAATCAAGAAAACCTTGTACATAGCAACAAGATTATATAATGATCAATTCTGATGGATGTGGCACTTTTCAACAAATTGATTCAGGCCAATTCCAAAAGACTTGTGATGAAGAGAGCCATCTCCATCCAAAAAGAGGACTGTGGGGACTGAATGTGAATCTTTTTTTTTTTTTTGGTGGTATTTTGCTTGATTTTTGTTTTCTTTCTCTTTTTTTCCCTTTTTGATCTGATTTTTCCTGTGCAGCATAATTGTGGAAATGTATATAGAAGAATTGCATCTGCTTAACATATATTGGATTACTTGTTGACTAGGGAAGCAGGTTAGCATAAAGGAGGGAGAAAAAATTTGGAACACAAGGTTTTACAAGAGTGAATGTTAAAAATTATCTTTGCATATATTTTGATAATAAAAAGCTATTATTTTTTTAAAAAATATCCAGGAAAAAACAACTTTAATTTCTAGTAATTCTAATAGAATTTATGGAAAATCTATATATTTTTTAAAACTTTGCTCATAAACATGTGGGGTAATTCTTTTTTTTTTTGGCTTTATGTCAAATATATCTGGTGCCATAATTTTTTTTTGATGTTTTATTTTCATTCATTTTTACAGCTTATTTATTCCTGAACTGGGGACTTTTTAAAGGACCAGGCTCTGTGCATTTTTTGGAAGGAATGGTGTAGTCTTGTTTAATCTATATTTACTGGTGTCATACATTGCTTCCTCTGAGTCCTGAGTGCTTTAATCTTTAAAGACCCCAAGACCGTCTCAGGCATCAACAAGCTGAAATGGTGTGAACACTCAGTAGCTGACTTTATAGTTCAAATCCCATAAGCTAACAACACCTGGTCTACAGAGTGACATTTCTGTTGGCTCCACATGTCTCTGGTTAGTCTTTGTTTTATTTCCTTTCCCCTTTCCACTTGGCACACAGTTTAAAATGTAGATTTCACTGGAAAGATTTCTTGTGCTATACTATTGGCTCCCTGTATGGAAGTGAAAATCAAAACAACTGTTTGCAAATAGAGATACACAAAAATGAAAGATGCTCTAAAAGAGCAAGCAAAAAGCAATGATGTTAAAAGAACACATTCTATAGAAGAAAAACATATTCATCTCAAAAACAGGATGGGTTCAGACAAAGGATCAAAGATCTCCTAAAAGAAAATATTAAGGCAAAGAAATTTGAACATCATCCAAGAAATAATATAATAAATCTACTCAGAACACAAAAAAAACAAATACCAATAAGAAAAAATTACAGATTCCCTCTAGAAGAAAAAAACCTATGCTGCAAACTCTAAGACACATTAGGTATATAAATGTAATAATCCCAATGGCAAACAACAACTGCAAACAGCCAGAAGAAAAACTGTCAAATCTAAAAGAAAAGAAATTCTAATAATACAAAACTCTTCTGTACACCCTAGAAATCACAGAAGGGAAGAGAATAGTATATCCCAAAGAAAAGATACAGCTCAAAGTGACATCTTATAAGCCTGATTGTTATTATTAATGAAAAAAGTAGATGTTTAATAAGAGAGATATTTGAAGCAGTCTTACTTTAAAAATAAGCAACCAGTCCCTTTACTTTGCACATATTTTAACAATAGAAATATAAGAAAGGTGAACAAATAAAATAGAGGAAAATACAAGTATTAAAATGAGTTACTCCAGAAAAAGGGGGAAAAACCTTAAAAAGGGAAAGACAACACCAGCAACAGCAGCAATGATAGCAACAAAACAAAAGAAGGACCATTAAAAGATATCTTCTTCATAAAAAAAAGTAAAAATGGAACTTAGGAGAAGGAATATAATTCAGATACTATGGACCAAACCTCACAACATACTTTCTAAGTGAGAATCAGGGATTTTTTTTTGGGGGGGGAATTGTGGGATTAAACCGAGTAACAAGAGGGTGCATAAAACTGGCCAGATGAAGAACATAGAGGGAATGTGTGATGTACACTGATCAAGTCAATGTTAAAACACTAAAAAGGCATCAGGAGTTGGGGGAATGTGTTTAATCTCTCAGGAAAAAGAACCATTAGAAGATGAGTGATTTAGTAAAAGTAGATTAAGAAAAGGGAAAGAAGGGAAAAAATTTTCAACTTAGTGGTGGGAGTTAAGGAAATATATAATTATTAATGGGAACTGGGATAGCAAACATAGCAAAGGGGCAATTAGGTTTCTTAGAGGCAACTGACTTCAAGAAGAGGAAGAAGGCATGAATCCAAAGAGATTTCATGACAAATGATTTTTTTAAAAAATTATCATAAATAAGAAAGGGGATAGAAATGAATTGCACGTCCACAGGCACATGAAAATGTTACTATGCCATATTTCTATACTCTGTCTCTTCCAGGAGTTGATATTTCTAAGAGTGAGAGACTACAGAAAAATGAGTGTGAAAGATATACAAGGTAACAACATAGAGATTATTTAGAAGAGTAATTTTAAATAGGTACTTTAGAAGCTTTAATTCCATGAGGACTAAGTAAAGAATAAATATATATATATGTATATATATATACTCCCATAAATCAAAGAATAAAAGCTAATAATGGATATACAGGGAAGAGAATTAATGAATTAATTATGGTGATAAAATTTTTAGGATTCAGTTAAAATGGCTCTGGAGGGGAATCCTTAAAAATATATATTAACAAGGAGAGAATTAATTATCTTAATATTCATTTTAAATATTAGAAAGACTTCAAATAAACTCTGTCCTAAAAATGCATGATCCCTTGATGTTTCTAAGACTCCATTTTGTGATCTAGGGTTCATCATTCTAAAAGCTTACTAGTTGGCTTGCTCAAATATACCCTTTCCCCATTATTCACCCACCTGCCCCCCAAGCTTTTGCCCTACCTAGCTTTGTGTCCTAATAAGCATCTACCCGTTTTTTGGCATAGGGTCATCAGATAGTCTTTTATCCTGTTTTTTTTTTTTTTTTTTTGGCATAAGGCCATAATATCTGGAGATAACCAAGGTCAAAACATTGGGGAGGAGACTCCTGTCTTCCTCATGCAAATGTGTGGGAGAATATTCTTGAAGATCCATGTAGAAAATACAGCTCAAATCCCTAGTCAATGAGCAATCACTGCAGTGCCTTACAGTATGTTTTTCTCCCTTTCCCAGATAATGCTCATGAATTAGCTCTTCCTTCCAATAGCTATTATTTAATTCCCTAAGTGGGACCCCGTGTTCTGGTATTCATTTTCCCTCCTTTTTCCTATTCTTTTCTATAGGTTTTATTGCTTGTGCTAATGGTCTCTGGACATTGCTCACACATACCATTAGTCTTTGGAAATGGGTAAGTGTTAAGGTTAAAATCTGTAAAAATTCATAGAGTTATCCTTTCCTGTCAGAATCCAACCAAACTTTTTAGTTCAGTAATAGAATATGTCTGGATTCCCCTTTAGGTCATTCCCCTGACCAAAGCTGAGACTATATTTCCTGACAGCCATACTTCAGCAGAAAGAATGGAATACAAAGTTTGCTCCCAATCTGTCTTTTTTAGAAAAAGGAAGAGTTGAGCTACTGAGTCTTGGTTCACTAATAGGAAAGCCCTTTCTACTTAGGTGTATAAGTCACTGAATAGGGCTAGGACTAGAATTTTCAGAAACCACACTTCCATAGGCAGGGCTTAGTGCCCTTATCAAAAAGATTGTTTTTTGACTTGAACCTTATGCTTCAGTCACAAGGAACTATCTTCCTATAATATCATATAGTATGGTTTCATCAGCTATGGCTAGGACCAGGATATTTCTGAGTCTGACATATGTGCCCCATTAGAAGGAAGTTACTCCCCTGTTGTGGTCAAGGCAAGACTTTTATTTTCTAGCAATGCCTAAACCCCAAATAAACTCAGAAGAAACATTGAAATTTAGAAAAAGTATAAAATGAAAAGCAATATATATATGCACATATATATATAGAAATGATCAGCAAAAATGGCAATAGCTAATGTTTACATGATAGCATGTTTGCAAAAAATTTAAAATATCTCATTTTCTCCTCACAAGAACCTCTTAATGTAGATATTATTATTCTTATTTTATAGATGAGGAAACTAAGGCAAACCAAGGTTAAATTATTTCTCCAAGGAAAATCTGCTAGTAAGTATTTAAAGCAAGATTTGAATTTAGATTTTTCTGACTTCAACACCAATACTTTTATCTATTATGCCACATGGCTATCTCAAAACAAAAAAGAAAATTAAAGCTGTCTTTTTCAAAAGACTAATAAATTTAATAAATAATTAGCCTACCTAATTTTAAAAAGAGGGCAGAAAAAATTAAATCAAAATATCAAATAATAAAATGAACTGACAAAAAAACCTGAAATAATAAAAATAGGCAAACAGAACCTATTATGCATAATTATGTACTACTAGGACTGGGAGCTGTAAAGAAATCAAAGAATAACTTTTTTTTTATTTTTTTTTTATTTTAAGCTTTTTATTTGTATAACATATGTATGGGTAGTTCCCCAACCTTGATCTTTACAAAGCTTTCCAATACAAATTTTACCCCCAGTCCCCTCCTCTCCCCCAAATGGCAGGAAGTCCACTACATGTTAATAATGTTGAAATGCTTGAGAAGTTATGCAAGAAAAATCCTATCTACAAGAAAAAAAAAGAATCAGAGAAAGGCAACACAATGCAAGCAAATGTCAATAGAGATCATGAAAATGTTACATTGTGGTCCATATTTCATGTCCCTCTTTCTGGGTGTATATGGTTTTCTTCAGTGAACAACTGGAACTGGTTTCAGACAATTCTTTATTGCAGAGAGCCATATCCATCAGAATTGATCATCATGTAATACTGTTGTTGCTGTGCATGATGATCTCCTGGTTCTGCTCGTTTCACTCAGCATCAGTTCATGCAAGTCTCTCCAGGCCTCTCTGAAATTGTCCTGCTGGTCGTTTCTTACAGAACAATAATATTCCATAACATTCATATACCATAATTTATTCAGCCACTCTCCAATTGATGGGCATCTCTTCAGTTTCCAGTTTCTAGCCACTACAAAAAGGGCTGCCACAAACATTCTTGCACATCCCTTTCCCTCCTCTAAGATCTCTTTGGGATATAGGCCCAGTAGAAACACTGCTGGGTCAAAGGGTATGCACAGTTTGACAACTTTTTGAGCATAGCTCCAAATTGCTCTCCAGAATGGTTGGATCCGTTCACAGTTCCACCAACAATGTATTAGTGTCCCAGCCCTCCCACATCCCCTCCAACATTAATCGTTATCTTTTCCTGTCATTTTAGCCAATCTGACAGGGGTGTGGTGGTATCTCAGAGTTGTCTTAATTTGCATTTCTCTGATCAATAGTGATTTGGAGCAACTTTTCATATGACTAGAGATGGTTTTAATTTCATCATCTGAAAATTGTCTGTTCATATCCCTTGACCACTTATCTATTGAAGAGTGGCTTGAATTCTTATATATATGAGACAATTCTCTATATATTTTAGAAATGAGGCCTTTATCAGAACCATTAAATGTAAAGATGATTTCCCAATTAGATGCTTCCCTCCTAATCTTGTCTGCATTTGTTTTGTTTGTACAGAAACTTTTTAACTTAATATAGTCAAAATTATCCATCTGGTGTTCAATTAGGAGTTCCAAGTCTTCTTTGGACATAAATTTGTTCCACCTCCACAGGTCTGAGAGATAAACTATATTACGTTCCTCTAACTTGCTTACAAAGTCCCTCTTTATATCTAGATCATGAACCCATTTAGATCTTATCTTGGTATGTGGTGTTAG
>JAJPUD010003110.1:878-97876 GCA_023553655.1 Myrmecobius fasciatus | reverse complement strand
CTCCACAGGTCTGAGAGATAAACTATATTACGTTCCTCTAACTTGCTTACAAAGTCCCTCTTTATATCTAGATCATGAACCCATTTAGATCTTATCTTGGTATGTGGTGTTAGGTATGGGTCAAGCCCTAATTTCTTCCACACTAGTTTCCAATTTTCCCAGCAGTTTTTGCCAAATAGAGAGTATCTATCCCAAAAGCTGTGGTCTTTGGGTTTATCGAACACTAGATTGTTAAGGTTAATGCCTAGGTTGTCCTGATAACCTATCCTGTGCCACTGATCCACTGCTCTATTTCTTATCCAGTACCAAACGGTTTTGATGACCGCTGCTTTATAGTATAGTTTTAGATCTGGTAGAGCAAGGCCACCTTCATCTGCCTTTTTTTTTCATTAATCCCCTTGAAATCCTTGACCTTTTGTTCTTCCAAATGAACTTTGCTACTATTTTTTCTAGATCTGTAAAATAATTTCTTGGGAGTTTGATTGGTATGGCACTAAATAAGTAGATTAGTTTGGGTAGTATTGTCATTTTTATTATGTTCGCTCTGCCTACCCATGAGCACTTAATATTTTTCCAATTGATTAGGTCTGATTTGATTTGTGTGGAAAGTGTTTTGTAGTTTAGTTCGTATAGTTTCTGACTTTTCCTTGGCAGATAGATTCCCAAATATTTTATCCTATCATCTGCTATTTGGAATGGAATTTCTTTTTGTATCTCCTGCTGCTGAACTTTGTTGGTAATATATAAAAATGCTGATGATTTATGTGGATTAATTTTGAATCCTGCCACTTTGCTAAAGTTGTGAATTGTTTCTAGTAGTTTTTTAGTTGAGTCTCTAGGGTTCTCTAAGTATACCATCATGTCATCTGCAAAGAGTGATAATTTGGTTTCTTCATTACCTACTCTGATTCCTTTTATCTCTTTTTCTTCTCTTATTGCTAAAGCTAACATTTCTAATACAATATTAAATAGTAATGGTGACAGTGGGCAGCCTTGTTTCACTCCTGATCTTATTGGGAATGGTTTTAGTTTGTCTCCATTACATATGATGCTTGCTGATGGCTTTAAATAGATGCTACTGATCGTTTTAAGGAAAAGCCCATTTATTCCTATACTCTCTAGTGTTTTTAATAGGAAAGGGTGTTGGATTTTGTCAAAGGCTTTTTCTGCATCTATTGAGATAATCATATGGTTTTTGTTAATTTTGTTATTAATATAATTAATTATGCTGATAGTTTTCCTAATATTGAACCAGCCCTGCATCCCTGGTATAAATCCTACTTGGTCATAGTGTACTATCCTGGGGATGACTTTCTGTAATCTCATTGCTAAAATCTTATTTAAAATTTTTGCATCAATATTCATTAGGGAAATTGGTCTATAGTTTTCTTTCTCTGTTTTTACCCTACCTGGTTTAGCTATCAGCACCATATCGGTCTCATAGCAGGATTCTGGCAGTATACCTTCTGTCCTTAATTTCTCAAATAGTTTGTGTAGTATTGGAATTAATTGTTCTTTGAATGTTTGGTAGAATTCACATGTAAATCCATCTGGCCCTGGAGATTTTTTCTTAGGGAGTTGGTTAATGGCTTGTTCTATTTCTTTTTCTAATATGGGACTATTTAAATAATTTATATCCTCTTCTGTTAACCTCGGCAATCTATATTTTTGTAGATATTCCTCCATTTCATTCAGATTTTCAAACTTACTGGCATAAAGTTGGGCAAAGTAACTCCTAATTATTGCTTTAATTTCCTCTTCATTGGAGGAAAGTTCTCCCTTATCATTCTTGAGACTAACAATTTGATTTTCCTCTTTCCTTTTTCTTATCAAATTAACTAAAGGCTTATCTTTTTTTTTTTTTTTTTTTTTTTTTTTTTTTTTTTTTTTTTTTTTTTCAATAGTTTTCTTATTTTCGATTTTATTAATTTCTCCTTTTACTTTTAGAATTTCCAATTTGGTATTTAATTGAGGGTTTTTAATTTGTTCTTTTTCTAGTTTTTTTAATAATAAGCCCAATTCATTGATCTTTTCTTTATTTTATGCAAGTAAGCATCTAGAGATTTTTTTTTTTTTTTTAAAACCGCTTTGGCCGTATCCCACAAATTTTGGTATGTTGTCTCCTTATTGTCATTCTCCTGGATGAAATTATTGATTGTGTCTATGATTTGCTCTTTCACCCATTCATTCTTCAGGATTAGATTATTTAATTTCCAATTACCTTTTGGTTTATTTTCTCCTGGCCTTATATTGCATGTGATTTTTATTGCATCATGATCTGAAAAGGATGCATTTACTATTTCTGCTTTTCTGCATTTGATTTTAAGGTTTTTATGCCCTAATACATGGTCAATTTTTGTATAGGTTCCATGGACTGCTGAGAAAAAAGTAAACTCTCTACTGTCTCCATTCAACTTTCTCCATAGATCTATCATACCTAACTTTTCTAACAATTGGTTTATCTCCCTAGTTTCTTTCTTGTTTATTTTGTAGTTTGATTTATCTAATTCTGAGAGAGCAAGGTTGAGATCCCCCACTAGTATCGTTTGGCTGTCTATTTCTTCTTGCATCTCTCTTAATTTCTCCCCTAGGAATTTGTGTGCTATTGCACTTGGTGCATATATATTTAGTATAGATATTGCTACATTATCTATGGTACCCTTTAATAAAATATAGTTTCCTTCCTTATCTCTTTTGATTAGATCTATCTTGGCTTTTTACTTGATCTGAGATAAGGATTGCTACCCCTGCTTTTTTTTGTTCACCTGAAGCATAATAGGTCCTGCTCCAGCCTTTTACCTTCATCCTATATGTGTCACTATGTTTTAGATGTGTTTCTTGTAGACAACATATTGTGGGATTCTGGTTTTTAATCCAGTCTGATATCCTCTTCCGCTTTATGGGAGAGTTCATCCCATTCACATTCACAGATAGAATAACTAATTCTTTATTTCCTGCCATCTTATTTACCCAAGTTATGTTTTCCCCTTTCCTTTCCCCTTTCTCCCTTCCCCCCACCTCAGTACTTTGCTTTTGATGACCCCTCCCCCAAACAATACTCCCCTTTCCTTTCCCCTTTCTCCCTTCCCCCCTCCTCAGTACTTTGCTTTTGATGACCCTCTCCCCCAAACAATACTCTACCCTTTAGAACCCCTCCCCCTGTTTTTACTCCTTTCCCCTGATTCTTCTATTTTCCCTTCTATTAGTTTGTCCCTTACTTTTCCTCCTTTCCCTCCCACTTCCCTCTAGCAACAGACAAGTTTCTATGTGAAATCAAATGTCTGATATACACTTTTAGAGCCCAACGTGATGAGAGTAAGATTTACACAGTGCTCGTCTCCCTCCCCTCTTTCTCTCAATTATATTAGGTTTTCTTTGCCTCTTCAAGTGATTTTACCTTGTTTTTACCTCCTTTTTTTTTTAGATCTTATTTTACCACTTTTTCCCTCTTTTCCCCAGTATGACAACCTTTCCCCCTCTAGTTCTCTTTTTCATATTATCAAAGTAATATTTAGTTAATTATACCCCCAAACTTTGAGTATCCCCCTAGTAAAAATAAACTTCTCAAGAGTCCTTTCCTTTTTACCTTTTTATGCATCTCTTGAGTTCTGTGTTTGGGTGTTGAATTTTTTGTTCAGATCCGGTCTTTTCATTAGAAATAGGTGAAATTCACCTATATCATTGAATGACCATCTTCTTCCCTGGAGGATAATGCTCATTCTAGCTGGATAGGTTATTCTTGCCTGTAATCCAAGTTCCTTTGCCCTTCGGAATATCTGGTTCCAAGCCCTTCGATCCTTCAGACAGATCCTGTGTGATTCTAATTATTGAACCTCGGTATTTGAATTGTTTCTTTCTAGCTGCTAGCAGAATCTGTTCCTTGGTGCTATAGTCCTGAAATTTAGCCACGATATTCCTTGGGGTTTTAATTTTGAGGTCTCTTTCAGGAGGTGATCGGTGAATTCTTTCAATGGTGATTTTGCCCTTTGATTCTACAATCTCAGGGCAGTTTTCTTTCAGGATTTCCTGGAAGATAGTGTTTAGATTCTTTTTTTGATCATGGCTTTCAGGAAGTCCAATAATCCTTAGATTGTCTCTCCTAGATCTATTTTCTAAGTCAGTTGTTTTTCCTAGGAGATATTTCATATTTTCTTCTAATTTTTCATTTTTTTGTTTTTGTTTGACTGATTCTTCAAGTCTTAGTGAGTCATTCACTTGCATTTGTTCAATTCTTATTTTTAAAGTGTTGTTTTCTTCAGTTAACTTTTTAAGTTCCTTTTGTAACTGGCCAATTTGCTCACTGCACTCTTTTTCCACTTCACTAATTTTATTTTTTAATAAATTGGTGTCTTTTTCATATCTCTTTTGCAGAGTATCGTATCTTTCTTGCAAGATACTGTATCCTTCTTGCACTGATTTTAGTTTATTTTCCCATTTATCCTCCAGCTCTCTTTTGAGGTTCTTTATGCAGTCTTCCAAAAAGGCCTTTTAAAACGGGGACAAGTGATGGTCCTTGCTGTTTTTTTCTGGATTTTTGTCTAAAGAAACCTCTGTATCTGAGGTCGTTTCTTTGCCTTGATAAAAGCTGTCTATGGTGAGAGCTCTCTTTTGCTTCTTCATCATTTTTTTTTTAGACAGAGTGGATATCTCTTTAAGGTAGAGGAAAAAAAAAACCTCGGCTGAAGACGCTTTGCCCTGGGGCACTTCGGCAAGTTGACTTAAGGTGCTGGGCCGGTGGGGGCTAGGACTAAGTCCGAATTACTCCTTAAACAAGGCAAGTCTGCCAGAACACCTGTCCCCAATCAGGGCAGAGTGTCCCGAGTGCCTCAGATAAACTCCAGGTGTTTGGAATTTGGAGTTTGGAGTTTGGAATTTCTTCCACGATGAGCCGAGCTGAGTCCCACCCTCACTTCCGGCCTGCACAGGGATCGTCTATTTATCTCTCTGTCCGAGTCCGACTAACCTGATATGAAGTTCTCCAGAGAGCCGTGCCCAAATATTTCTGAGTTCGTTGACTTGAAGATCAGTTCAGAGGCTTATTTTATTGTTGATTTGAGAGAAGATCGGAGGAGAGGCAGAAAGTCACCTTTTCACTCCGCCATCTTGGCTCCGCCCCCCCAATCGAAGAATAACTTGAAAAATATAAACTAACTGTACTAAAAGGAGACCAAATAAAGATCTTAAGTAACACAAATTCACAAAAGGAAATAGAATCAGTTTTAAAGGAATCACTTAACAGGGATTCTAGTGAATTCACAGGAAAATTCTATCAAACTTTTACAGAAAAATCAGAACCAGAATTACACAAATTTATTTTAAAATGGAGGAAAAGTATACTATAAAAAGTATACTTTTTCTTTTAGACAATTATATTACTAATACAATGGAAGAAAAATGTAGACCAATACGATTACTAAATATCAATTCATAATTTAAAAAACTATCAAGCAGACCACAGAAATTCATCCACATAATCATAAGTTGAATTTATCCCAAGGAGGCAAGGATAAAGGGTCAATATTCAATAAATGATTTAGATAATTAAAAACAGTCACTTTTAGTAAATTATTAAAGTCATAATTAGTCAATTAAAAACAAAATCATCCAAACTCACATGACAATTTCAATAGATGAGCAAAAACATGCAATACTGATTTATGTTTTTAAACTTTACAAAGTATAGACATAGTAGAACCATTTTGTAATATCATAAAAATATCTATTTAAAACCAAAAGATATGTTAGAAGTTTTCCCAGGAAATACAAGAGTAAAGCAAGGATGTCTACCTTCCCTTTTTTTCTTTAATATAGATGTATAAATGCTACCAACAGCAATAAGACAAGAACAAGAAATCAATGGCATAAATATAGACAAAAAGGAGATAAAACTAACTCTATTTTCTGATAACACGATGGCTTCTTTAGAATTCTTAAGATTCTAAATCCTTAAGAATCAAGAAAATACTATTTGGGACTGTAAATAAAACAAAAATTTTGCCTTTGTCATCAAGGCAATAAATATTGCCTTTATTAAGAAGCAATATTAGAAAGGGAAATCCATTCAAAATAACTACTAAATGTTTAAAATATTGATTCTTGACAGAATAAAAAAAACAACCAATGTCCATTTGGAGGAACAAAAGATATTAAGGAAAATAATGATATAGTAATGAATGGTGAATACAACTTCTAAAATTTAAACTACCATTTGAATTTTGTTTTTTAAAAAGAAAGTAGATTAATGGAATAACTAGACAAGGAAGAATAAGACAAAATGGATTTTAATAACCTGGTGTTTGATAACCCTGAAAATATAAACTACTTAAGAAAGAATTACTGATTCGAAAAATGCTGAGAATATTGGAAAGAAGTCTATTAGAAATCAGGCTTAAACAAAATCTTGCCAAGTTCTACAAAAAATTTAATTTGGATACATACATACACACAAAATCATAATATAAAAAATTAGAAGAGAAGTAGAACATATATCTTTCACAGATATTGGTAGGAGACAAGTTCTTAACCATACTAAGTAATAGAGGTAATTACAAGAGATAAAATAGATAACTTTGATTACATTAAACTGAAAAGCTTTTTTCACAAGTAAAATTAATATACCTAGAATAAAAAGATGTGGTAGAATGGCGAAGGGAGTAGAAAGCAAGTTTACATATATATACTTTCTCCTGCCTTCCTTCCCTCTCTCTGTATCTCTCTTTCTTTCTCTCCACATACAGACACACACAGAGAATATCCCTTTAGTATATTGTTTAAAAAATCCCTTTGATTGCTGTCATAAAAACTATAATAATACTGTCATTTCTATTACATTGTCAAGGCCAAATCATTAGTGCTGAATATCCTACCTATAGTAATCTAACTATGTAGAAAGATAGACATATGTAGATAAATGACAGATATATGTATACACATATATGTATACACATAAACATATATATGCATATATTACTATATGCTTTTTTTCTAATAGATACATGCTCAAATAATGTAAACAGTTACCAAAGGAAGAATTATAAACTATTTAAAGAATGGTTTGAGCAACCAATAAGAGAAATGAAAATCAAAACTACATGAAGTTTTACAATGTTATAAGAAAATTAGCAAAGATGATATTTCAGGGCTCATGGAAAGATAATTAGACTAATAGGGCATTGTTAGTTTAAATGTTAATCAATAAAAACTATTTTGGGAAGCAATTTCAAATTATGCAAAAAAAATTAAACTGTTCATACCCTTTGACTCAGAGATTCCACTACTATAATTATATTCCAAGGAGGCCACTGGTATACAAAGTCCCTTTATACAACTAAATATTTACATTAACAATTTTTGTTAATAAAATATTGCACTCATTGCAGATAACCATCAAGTGGGGGTGGCTAAGCAAATTGTGATATGTGAATATAATAATATCTGGGCTATAAGAAACAATGGATATTGTTAATATGAAGAAACATGGAAAAGTTTACATAATATAATAAAGTAACCAGAGCCAAGAAAACAATATGCATAATAACTACAATATAAAGAATAACCACAAAACAATCAAAAATGAATGTTGCATTTTGACCTACACAGAGATATATTACAAGAAAATATGAAGATCACGAAATATATTACCTATTAGATTTATGAATAAGTGAATAATTTTTGTGTACATACCTTTCTATTCTTTCCTATTTCCCTTCAATTTTCTAGAGATCTATCTTATCTAACTTTAAAAAAATTCTATTCATCTCCTTAACTTTTTTCTTTTAACTTTTGCTTCTCCATTTATCTAAACTTTAATTCTTTAGAGACTGTGATATTAATTTTTATAGCCATAAATACAAAACTGGTATTAAAAATATGAGGCTGTGACATACTAGAATAGGGATAATTGAAAATATTGAACAACTGCTCAATTATAATACAAACCTCTTAAATATTATTCTTCAACTCTATACCCAACTCATTACTAATGTCCAATTTCATATGCATATATATACACACATGTAAGCACCATCATGGATGTTACCCATGCATGTTTATATAGTTGTCTGTCAATACTATCACATATGTATAATTTGTTACATATATTGAAGAAGTAATTTGTTATCTAACGTATTTTTTATCCTAGATAATTATTCATCCATTTGCTTTTCCTCCTCCTTTTATCTGAGTGGATTTTTCAGTTGATCTCTTTTGAATGGCCATGTAACATTTCAAAATCCTTGCAATGTTCTGTAAGTTGATAGAGTTTACATAATGTCATCTGCAAATAGTAGCACTTGGAAAATCTCTTATAGAGAATTTCTTTTTTTTTTTTTTGACCTCTCTACAAGACATCCTTCTTGGTTTTTATTCCCAATGGTGAAGTTTCATTTGATATTTAAAATCAGAGGATTTCTGAACAAAGATATTTCTGTAGTTCCATCTTCCAAAGGAACATTATGTGATCTGAAGATACATGTAGAATATTTTCTTTTGAGGGAAAGCCTTAGGATTTTGCTTTGTTCTAGGATGTCAATTTTTTTAAAGTCAATAAATAATATTTATAGCAGAGTTTTGTATTCTTGTATCTTTTAATTGTATAACTAAGAAGATACATTTTTTTTTAGAAAATTTGCTCTACTTGTCTATTTTATTCCAAAATTTTCAACACAATGCATATGTGGACAATTCTCAGGAAAATTTTAAAGCAATCAAAAAGTAGATGTATGGATTAGTAAATTGTTGATAATGACTTAAGGTTTGCAAAATGCTTTACATGTTTTATTTCATTTGATACCTCCCAATCACCCTATGAGGTAGGTATTATTATCCCCATTTTTACAGATGAAGAAACTGAAGTTCAGACAAGTTAATTTAATAGTAATAATCAGAAGTTAATTTTCTCGGGTCACAAAATATCTGAAATGGGATTCAAATTTTGGTCTAACTTCATGTTCAGTTTTATACTGATTATGTCAAATGTCCTCTTGGTTATCTTTTATGAATAATAGTTTTTAGTCACTCTTTTGATACCTCTTAAAATGGCTTCATTGAAACTTTCATAAGTGTGTCATGTCTGGGTTAGATTTCTTCAGTTTCCATTTGGTCTGGTCTATGTTTGTCTTATTAAATGTCACTTCTACTTTCTTGTAGAGCCCGCTGTGCACTAAGGTGTTAAAACTTAGAAGTGGTGCTTCCTTTGTCATAAATGATACAAGAAATTCAAACAAAGCCCTTGAATTTTTTGTCTATTTGGTAAACTCTTTCCAGTTTCATATATAAGTGCTTTTGAAGTTTACTTGGAACGTGTGCAAGATTTCTGTTGGCTCATTTTCTCTTCTCCCATTCTTTACCATTTTGTGAGATGATGCTATTCATATTATAAGATCATAGATTTAGAGTTGGAAGGGATCTCATAGGCTATCTCTTCCAGCCCACTCATTTTAGAAAACTGAGGCCCAGAAAGGTGAAATTACCAGTCATAAAGGAAGTAAACATAACAGGTGGCATTTGAACTGAGGGCCTCTGACTCATTACAATGTATCATGCTTTCTTAATTTTGAAATATATTCTACCCATGTACTTCTCCCTACACAAGAAGCCATTTCTTGTAATATTGTTTAAAAAGGAGGAAAGAAGTTCAGTAAAACTAAGCAATATATTAGCCATGTTAGATCATGCATACAATGTTTTATAGCGATAGTTACCTATTTCAAAGAAGAAAGGAGAGTTCTCACAATTCTTATTTAGAGCCTAGATGGTCATTATAATTATATAGCATTCTGATTTTTAAAAATAAAATGTCTCCACTTACCTTTGTGAAGTCATTGTATGGTCATTGTTTTTCTGGTTCTAGTTACTTTAATATGCTTCAGCTCATATGTCATGCTTAGTTGAATTCTTCATATTTATTATTTTCATGGCAAAGTAATAGTCCATCATATTCATGCATATTTGGTTGAGCTATTCTTACATCACTGGTATCTACTTTATTTATATATCTTTGCCACCACAAAACTGTTATATTTCTGTGTATGTGCAAACTTTCCGTCTTTTAATCTTCTTTGTATATAAGCTTATTGGAAGGATCTTCAGATAGAAGTGTATGGATATTTAAGTCACTTTCTTTGCTTAAATAAAAATTGCTTTCTGTAATAACTGGACTTTAAAATCCAACCACAATATATTAATGTGTCTGTCTTTCTGCAACCTTTCCAACATTGAGTATTTCCATCTTTTGTCACCTTTTCCAGTTTTCTAAAAGTTGCTTTAGTTAATTGGAATAATCTTTCATACAGTTAACAGTTTGAATTTCTCTAAGAATTATTTACCAATATCCTTTGACCACTTACTTATCCTTTGGGGAATGGCTTTTGGGTTGGGTTAATTCCCTATATATCTTATTAAATGGTTAATGAAAAGATTCACCCTCCATAGCTTTCATTTCTATACTAGTTGCATTTTGTTTGTGCAAAATTATCTCATTCTCATGCTATTTATTAATTTTATTTTTAGTCATTGCCTCTATTTGTTAAGAACTCTCCACTAGGCATAACTGAAAGGAACTCACTCTTATTCTTTTATTTTCTTTTGAACTGCAATCATCCCTTCCAGATAAGAGTGTTCATTTTGAATTTCCTGTTACAGCATAAGATATTGATTTAAGCCAAATTTTTGACAAAATACTTTTCAATTTTTCTAGTAGTTACTAATAAATTCTTTCCCTACATAATTTATGCTCTGAGAATTATAAGATTTGAATTACTGAATTTGTTTCTAATTCTTATAATTTCTGTTCCATGGATTTTACTTTATTTTTAATGAATACCAACTATTTTTTTTAATACTGCTTTATAACTTGGAAGTACTATTCTATTTCAAAGATTAATTCTGGCATTACATTCTTCTAAATTTCTATGTTATATAAACCTTAACTTGTTAAGTTTTGTTGAAATAAAAAATGCAAATTAATTTATGCAATATTATTATTTTTTGTATTGAAATATTTCAGTCATAAGTAATAAAGTCCTTGAATTGTTGACTTTATTGTTTCAAGGTATTTTAAAAATGTATGTAAATAAGGCTTGTTTTCCTCCATAGATAGGGTCCCTTGTATTTGCCACATCTTTCATGTACTTTGAATAAGACTTTTTCCTAGAGATTGTTATTTTTATACAGATATGCCATCAAAGTTTTGGATTTATTTTGTATCCTATACTTCTACTGAAACTTTTATCTCAATTATTTCCTTTTCTGATCATCTGAGGGTTTCTTGGCAATTATAATTTTTTTCCACTACTTTTGCATATACTTTTCTTTTTTATATATTTTCTTGATATGTTTTCTTTTTACACTACTCAGATTTCCTCTATATTCTTTCTTTCACCTTCTTGGTAAACAGAAAGAAAAAAAAAATAAAAGAAACCAACACATCAAAGAAATTAAAATCCAAGTTTACATGCAATGTTCCATTCCTGTGCATGTTCCATACTCCAACCTTTGTAAAGGAACAGTAGAAGACACCTTCACATATCTTTTCTTTGGGACCAAGCTTGTTCATTATAATTTCACATCATTTGTAGTTTAATGGTGGTTCTCTCTCTCCATTTACATTGTTGTGGTCATTTGCATTTGTTGCCAAGCTCTATTTCAATCACTTTGCATCAATTCAAGGTTTTTCCAAGACATTTTTTATTCATTGTTATTTCTTACTTCACAATACTATCCTATTATATTCTTATGTAAACATTCATTTGACCATTACCAGCCAATGTGCATCTACTTTTTTCCAGTTCTTAAGTTACTAAGAACTGACTTGTTTAGAAGTACATGCCTGGTGGGAGAATCTCTATATTAAACTGGACATTTTATTCCCTTTCTTTGAATTCCAATTCTTTTCCAAATTGCTTTCCAAAATGGTTGTGCCAATTCACAGTTCCACCAACAATGTATTAACATACACTTTTACTTTCCCTTGTCATTGCTATTGTTATAACCATGTGAAATATCAATGAGAAAATGGAGTTGGATCTTGCTTTATTCTTATATTTATAGAGAATGCTTCTATTTTCCTTCTATTACTAATATGCTAGTTGTGGGTTTGGGATATGGACAAACTATCAAAATAGGTTTTTCTTTATTCTTAATAGGTTTTTTTTTTAGCATAAATGAGTGTTTTATCAAAGGCCCCCGTTCCACACTCCATAATGTATTCACAGAATCATGAAGTTTGGTGGAGTTTTTTTTGTTGTTGTTCCTAACATAATTAGGCTAATCATTTCCCTAATATTGAACACTGTTTGGATATACATTCAACTTGGTAATAGCGAACTTTTAAAATATATTGCTACAAACATGCTTGTTTTGTTGACTAATTTTCATTATTATTCATTGGTAATGTTGGTTCACAACTCTTTATCTTCGCTGCATATCTCACTAGTCTAAAAACTAGGAATATATTTATCTCACAAAGGGATTTGGCAAAATGATTAATTTTTGAGAATCTGCAGTATTACTTTCTCTTTAAATTTGATTCAATTGTCCTCTAAATTCATCCTGTGCAGCAATCTCTTCCTCCCACTTTTGGTAATTCCTTTGCAGTTAGATTTCTTTTTTCTTTTTTTTTTTTTTTTTTTTGAGATTTGAGCTAAATTCTTTAGATTAGGTTCTTTCATTTCTATACATTATATTTTTGTGGGTAATTCTCCACTTCTTTTAAATTATCAATCTTGGTAGTATATAATTGTGTTTAATAAGTTTTGAATATTCTTTTTTTTTCTGTGATTCTACCTTGTCACTGTTTATTGTGGAAATTTGATTTTAATCCTCTGTGTTTCATCTATTTAGGTAGAGTATTATCAATTTTATTAGCTGCCAGCTTTTAGTTTTATCATCTGCATTATCTGTTTTTATTTTGATTTTCTTTCAAAAATTTTACTTTTGTGCTTATTTTTGGTATGTTTCTTGATTTTCTAATTTTTCAAATTGCATATTCAGTTCATAAATCATTTTAAGTGCTAATGCATATTTTCATAAGTACAATTTTCTTATTTGAGGATACTTTTAGCTGCATTAGATAGATTTTGGTATGGTACTTCATCATTATCATTCTCTTTCACATGCATTTTCCATGACTTGGTTTTTGATCTGACGACTATTTGGAATGATTATTTAAAATATCCATTTAGTCTCTATCTTTGGTGCTCCCTGTATTTACTATTTTTAATCATATTTTCTATAAACGATGATTATTTTTTAATATCTGTGACAACATACATAGCATATAATCTATTTTTTGTAAAAGTAGCATGTAACACTGAGAATTGGGTCTAGTCTTTAAAGGTTCCAGTTCACAACAAACTTTACACCTTTCTCTTTCTTTTTTTTTATTAAAAACTTTTTATTTACAAAACATATGAGTGATTTTTCTACATTGACCTTTGCAAAAACTTTTTTTTCCCAAGCTTTTCCCCTCCTTCCCCCCACCCCTACCCCTAGATGACAGGTAATCTAATACATGCTAAATATGATAAATTATATGACAAATCCAATACATGTATACATATCTATACAGTTATCTTACTGCACAAGAAACATCAGATCTAGAAAGAGAAGAAGAAAAAACAACCTAAGAAGGAAAACAAAATGCATGGAAATATTCACAGAAAGCATTAAAATGCTGTGTTGTGGTCTGTACTCAGTTCCCACAGGCCTTTCTCTGGATGTATATGACTATCTTCATTGCTGAACAATAGGAACTGGTTTGAATCACATCATTGTTGAATGAAGAGAACCATGTCCATCAGAATTGATCATCATATAGTCTTGTTGCTGTGTATAATATTCTCCTGGTTCTGCTGATTTCACTCAGCATCAGTTCATGCAAGTCTCTCCAGGCCTCTCTGAAATGCTCCTGTTGGTCGTTTTTTACAGAACAATAATATTCCATAACATTCATATACCATAATTTATTCAGCCATTCTCCAAATGATGGGCATCCTTTCAATTTCCAGTTTCTTGCCACTACAAAAAGGGCTGCCACAAACATTTTTGCACGTGGGTCCCTTTCCCTCCTTTAAAATCTCTTTGGGATATAGGCCCAGTAGAAACACTGCTGGGTTAAATGGTATGCACAGTTTGATAACTTTTTGAGCATAGTTCCAAATTGCTCTCCAGAATGGTTGGATCCGTTCACAGTTCCACCAACAATGTATCAGTGTCCCAGTTTTCCCACATCCCCTCCAACAGTTATCATTATCATTTCCTGTCATTTTAGCCAATCTGACAGGTGTGTAGTGATATCTTAGAGTTGTCTTAATTTGCATTTCTCTGATCAATAGTGATTTGGAGCACCTTTTCATGTGACCAGAAATAGTTTCAATTTCTTCGTCTGAAAATTGTCTGTTCATATCTTTTGACCATTTATCAATTGGAGAATGGCTTGAATTCTTATATATTTGAGTCAATTCTCTATATATTTTAGAAATGAGGCCTTTATCAGAACCTTTGGATGTAAAAATATTTTCCCAGTTTACTGCGACCCTTCTAATCTTGTCTGCATTCATTTTGTTTGTACAAAAACTTTTTAACTTGATATAGTCAAACTTATCTATTTTGTGATTAATGATGACCTCTAGTTCTTCTTTGGTCACAAATTCCTTCCCCCTCCACAGGTCTGAGAGGTAAACCATCCTACATTGTTCTAATTTGTTTATAATATCATTCTTTATGCCTAGATCATGAATCCATTTTGACCTTATCTTAGTATATGGTGTTAGGTGTGGGTCAATGCCTAATTTCTTCCAGACTAGTTTCCAATTATCCCAGCAGTTTTTGTCAAATATTGAGTTTTTATCCCCAAAACTGGGGTCTTTGGGTTTATCAAACACTAGATTACTATTGTCATTGTGTATTTTGTCCTGTGAACCTAATCTATTCCATTGATCCACTACTCTATTTCTTATCCAGTACCAAATGGTTTTGGTGACCACTGCTTTATAATATAGTTTTAGATCTGATACAGCTGGGCCACCCTCATTTGCATTTTTTTCATTAATTCCCTTGAAATTCTTGACCTTTTGTTTTTCCAGATGAATTTTGTTATTTTTTCTAGTTCAGTTAAATAATTTCTTGGGAGTTTGATTGGTATAGCACTAAATAAATAGATTAGTTTAGGTAATATTGCCATCTTTATTATATTCACTCGACCTATCCAAGAGCACTTGATGTTTTTCCAATTGTTTAGATCTGACTTTATTTGTGTGGAGAGTGTTTTGTAGTTTTGCTCATCTAGATCCTGACTTTCCCTTGGCAGATATATTCCCAAATATTTTATACTATCGATAGTTATTTTGAACGGACTTTCTCTTTGCATCTCTTGCTGTTGCATTTTGTTGGTGATGTATAAAAATGCTGATGATTTATGTGGATTTATTTTGTATCCTGCAACTTTGCTGAAGTTTTGGATTAATTCTAGTAGTTTTTTAGTTGATTCTCTAGGGTTCTCTAAGTACACCATCATATCATCAGCAAAGACTGATAATTTGGTTTCCTCATGACCTACTCTAATTCCTTTAATCTCTTTTTATTGTCTTATTGCCAAGGCTAGCATTTCTAATATTGAATAGTAATGGTGATAGTGGGAAACCTTGTTTCACCCCTGATCTTATTGGGAATAAACCTTACACCTTTCACCTGTAATTTCTCCAACAGCTCATTTAGTTCTATAGTTTCCATCTTGTTTCCACTTGTTAGATTTGTACAGTTGTGATAAAGGAAAAGTAAAGTCTTCTGCAATTGTTGTGTATCTATTTCATTTGGCAAATCACTTTACTTTTCCTTCATACATTTGGATACTATGCCATTTGGTGAATATATTTTTTTGGTACTGATTGATATCTATGGTTCCTTTCAGCACAGTTTCTCTGTTTCTCTTTTTATATTGTTTTGATTTTTATTTTGTTTGGTTGCATATGATTATAACCCATTTAAAATAATTTTATGCATAGTTTTTTCAGATTCTCATTTCTATTTTTTCAAAGACTTTAAAAAAACATGCAGCATATTAGTGGGTTTTCTTTTTGTCCATTTTGCTACTTCCTTTCCATTTTAGTGCATTGGTTAATTTAGTCTTATTTTTTTACAACTGTATTTTTCTTCATTAGTTTTATATTGGTCTTCATCCCTTTTCTCTCATCAATTCTTTATATTTGTGATTATCTTTATGATACTGATATTCTATTCACTTGTGTATTTTCCCAAACTCCTGCTTACCAGCCTTTCCCAAAATTAACTTAACTCAAGCTATTAATTTTTCTTTGATTCCTTTTTCCTCACACAGATAAGCCATTCAAAATCTTCCCTCCACATCATCTCTAATCTTATTTTAACTTACTTTTGCCATACTCTTTAACACATTTCCTAATTGTTTGTCCCCCTCAGTATTTCTCTTCTTTTCCTATTTCCTTTGAATTTTATTTTATGATTCATGTATTATACCTTTAATTGTTCTGTACAATTCTACAGTTCTACACAAGGGTCAAACTTTCAAAGTTCTGGATCAATGCCTTCTCTTTTACTTTTATCTGTTATTGCTTTTTTTTTCATTCCTACTCCATTTTCCTACTTTTTGATATGATGCACTATAATAAGTTCATGGAAAAAATAATATAGAATTGAGGCATTGTTGGCCATGATGCTCACTCCTTTCTTCAATTCTCTAATCAGCCTCCATACCCAAGGACATGATTCCTGATATTGGATCTATACTCTTCTCTCCAGAATCTTTGCCAAGAAAATTCTGTTAAAATGGGGCCATGAAGTTGGACAGAACTTAAAAAAAAAAACCAAACTTAAATTTTAATGGAAAATCACCCACGATTGGGTTCATATTAGCAGGAATTATTTGGGGTTTTGTTTCAGATCCTTTGCTTTTTGAAAAATATCATTGCATCCTTAGTACTAAATTTCTTATGAATGTATAATAATTTTGGCAATTTGAATATCTCTTTTTCATATTTAAAGGTATTTTTCCTGGTTGCTTGTAAAATTCATTATTACTTAAAACTGTAAAATTTAACCACTATATATTTTAGAATCTGATGCACATTTTTTTGAATCTTTCTTTCCAGTGGTGATCTATAGATTCTATTGATCAAGCTTCATTATATTCAGTTCTGAATGGTTTTCTTGAATTAGAGCAGTAAATGTGTATATTTGTCATATTTTTCTGGGAGCTCTCTGATTTTTAACTCAAGCTCAGATGTCAAGATGAATTGAATTGTTTTATGAAGAATCCACACATTGCCTTTTCCTTCTAATACTCTTTCACTTCAGTATTTTTGTTACATGTCTTTGTTCTTTGTTTATCTCCTCCCCCTCCCCTTTCCCCTTCTAATTTCTATGTCTTTGGAAAGATTTTTCCCATGTTTGATTTTTCTTTCTCTGTTGTTTTTAAATTCTGTGCTAAATGCTTTTATTTCTGTCCTAACTTCCATTACTAAGATTTTCTCTAGTTTCTTTTTTGAACCATTCAGGATTTCTTAGCAATTTTTAGTTATCTGATTAAAAGACTAGAGCAGACTCTAGAGAATTTACTCAAGTCTTTTTTATCAGATTCTTTTGATTAGTTTTCCTTCATAGTAGAATTTGTTTATCGTGTTTTAAGACAGCTAGTAAAAATCTTAAAAACTTTAATCTCTTTGTTTGCTTATGTATTTTTAACCTAGGCTTTCTCTCTCTTAAATCTTTGGTCTTATAAATTCCTTCCCCTTTCCCACTTTTATATGTAGCCCCAAGGCTGAGCTTTTATTCTCAGCTGCTTAAAGTTGGAAGATGGGATTTGTCTGACTCAGTTCCTCATTTTGAATAGACTATTAGGGGACAGGATAGGGTTCAATTGGGTTTCTAATCTCCTATATTTCAGATTTAAGGCTTTTGTTCCCCTCTAGTTTGTGATTCTGAGCAAAGCTCAGCTCTTCCTCTTTTCCTTACCTCACAATCTCTTTCCTTTGTATGACTAGGGAGAGTCAATGTCAGTCATCATGTTTATTGTGATCAAGCTAAGCCATTGCTATGAGGTAGTCAGGGTTCTATGAAAATAAAACATGAATCATCAGTTTTTAGTTTGAATCTGTTCACTGTTCTTGACACCAGATTGACTTAGATATGAGGATGGCAAGTAGGAGATATTAAAGTATTAAAATTCTTTGATGTTATGTCAATAAGTCACTACCTTAGGGGTTGGTGTTATCTTCCATGTTGTGGACTCAATTGTTATTCTTCTATATTTGGTACATAATTGCTCATTTTGAGTTTTTAAAATTTGCTGTTGTATGAAAATAGTAATTACTCTGCCATATTTCTGGTTATGTGATTTCTCTCTGTTTTATGTGAGTTGGTCCTCCAATTTAGTGTTTTCTTTGCATGCTATAGCTCTATATTTTCTAAAGAGATGAGATATCTTCCATGTGTGGTTATTCAGGGGTTCTTCTATCTCCTTAATGTGACAATAGTTTTATATTGAGTGATCTCCAGGAAGAAATTGAAGTAAAGTTAATATCTTTACCTTTATCAATTGCACATTTGTTGCTCTCAAAAGCTTGCTTAAAGAGGTCACATTGAAGCTGTTGTGATTATATTCAATGTTTTCTCATTTTTATCTAATTCAATCAATCATTTGATCAAGACAGCATTTTAGGTGTTGGGAATGTAAAGAGAAAACAAAAGATCCTTGCATTCAAGAAATTATAGATCAGTATAATTCTAATTTGAGAATTCTAACAATTAAGGAAAAGAATTCCCTAAGGAAGTGATACAAAGTGGAATGAGATGCATTTTAAAGGAAAAAAGGGACTCTTAAAAAGTTAAGGTGAGGGCAAATAAGGGCATTGGTGAGAATCAGAAATATGAAATACCAACTTCAGTAAATACCAGGTAGCTCAGTTTGGTTAAGATGGAGAGTAAATAAAAAGAAAGAAAGTAGTAGGGAGAAGAAAAACAGATACTTGGTGAAGGGGCATAATGAAGAAATACAGAAGAGTATTGCCTGAAAAAGATGTATGACTTAGAATACTTTAAAAAGAAGTTCTGGGAGGAGCCATGCAATCACAGGAAGTCCTCAGAAGTAAAGGGTCCTTTTGAGGTGAGTTCTAGGAATGAAGTGATAGTCCTGGATGAAAAGGTTTCTGGAGTTTGGTGGAGAAGTTTAATCAGAAGTAGAGAGGCAAGTAAATTACTCTCTTGTGACACCATTTGCTATCTCCTGCATGCTCTTCAGGAGTCACTTACTTGTTCTCCAGTCTCCAGTGGGGGTGGGAACAGTATAGAAGTGTGCACATTAGCAGGAAAAAAAAGAAGAGGACTTTACTATCTCCTGCTTGTTCTCTATGAGAGTTTTGCTTGGTCTCTAGTCTCCATTGGGGTAGGAAAAGGAAATAAAGATAACTTACTATAATGTCTGGCATTGTATTGCCTGATTTCTAGGCAGTCAATAAACATATAGTATTTGCTCTGTACCAGGAACTGTGCTAAGTACTAGGGATACAAAAAGTGGCAAAAGATAGTCCTTGCCCTCAAGGGACTCACAATCTATTGAGGGAGTCAACAGACAAACAAGCCATATATAGGATAAATAGGAAATCATAAAGGGGGAAACACTAGAATTAAGTGAGTTGGGGTTGGGAAAGGCTTCCTAAAATATTTCACTTGAGACTCTAAGGAAGACAGGTGAAGCAATAGGTGGAGGATTAGAATAGTGTCCCAAAAACCTTGAGAGAAAAGATTATCAAGGAGGGAAGGGTGATCAATAATGTCAAAGGTAGGTCAAGGAGAATGAAGATTGAGAAAAGTCCATTAGATTTGACAACTAAGAGATAAATTGCTAAGGTTGAAGAGTAATTTGAGTGGAATGACGTCAGAAGCCAGATTGTAAGGAGTTGAAGAGAGAAAACAAAAATTATAGGCATTTATAGTAGATACTTTTTAAGGAGTTTAGCAAAAAAAATAGGCAAATGATATGATAGTTTGTATGAAAGAAAAGATCAAGTTAGGATTTATTCAGGACGAGGGAGATGTAGACATATTTGGAAGCAGCAAGAAATGAGTCAGTAGACAAGTAGAGCTAGAAAATAATTGATAGACAATTATAGAGAGGCCAATCTATTGAAAGAGATGGGATGGAATGGGATCACTTGAGAGAACAAGGGTTTATTTCTGGTAAGGATAAAACCTTTATCATCATGTGAAACAGGAGTGGAGCAACATAGCATTTTCACACTCTCTGTTGACGTTTGCTTACATTTTGTTTTCCTTCTCAGGTTTTTTTTTCCTGTAGATCCAATTTTTCTTGTACAGCAAAATAACTATATAAATATGTATACATATATTCGATTTGTCATGTATTTTAACATAATTAATATGTATTAGACTACCTCCATCTAAGGGAGGGGGTGGAGGGAGGAAGGAAAAATTTATAACAGAAAGCTTTGCAAGGGTCAATGTTGAAAAATTACCCATGCATATGTTTTGCAAATAAAAAGCTTTAATAAAAAAAGAAAGAAACAGGATTGGAGGAGAATAAGGTGTATGAGTGATGTGGGATAAGGAAGAGGGAAGAAGAAATTTATGATGAATGATTTCAATTTTTTCTACCTAATTAATTAAAAAAATAATAAAATGAGGCAAAGTTCTCAGATGAGAAGATGGGGAGATTTTGAGGAGAGAAGGTTTGAAGAACTGCCTTGGAATGTGTGATTGTGAGTTAATGAAGGATTACAATAGGATTGCCTAAAAACAGTGAAGGCCCAGTTGAGGTTGGATAACATAAATGTGTAGTGGACTTAGTAAGAACGTTAATGTGATTTTCTCCATCTTTATTCACCATCATGTGTATAGAAAGAATAGTAATGAATGGTGGGATTAATCCAAGGCTGAGATTTAGCAGGGTACAATCAGCAAAATGTTAGAGGACAGCACAGAATTGAATTGATTCATCAAGAGATAAAGATGGGGAAAAGAGGACTGTCTAGTGCAAGAGAGAGAATGATAATATAATAATAACAATGATAACTTTTGCATCGTGTTTGCTATGTGTCAAGCACTGTGCTAAGCCCTTTAAAATTATCATATTTGATCCTCACAACCACTTTGGGAGGTAGGTGCTATTATATCCATTTTACAAATGAGGAAACAGAGGCAAATAAGTTAATCAACTTGCCTAGAATTGCACATCTGGTAAATATGAGATCAGATTTGAACTCAGGTCTTCTTGAATTCAGACCAGTGTTCTATTCACTTCACTACCTAGCTGCCTCAGAGAGTATTTGAGGTCAGCAGACTGGAGCTCATAGTGCAGAAGAAGAACAGGGTTTGATAAGAGAAGGCAGAAGAGAAGATAAAAAAGTTAATATATTGGATAACAGGATTTCAGAACTCTTGAATGTAGAGGATATAAATTTATGATGGAAAAATCAAGAGTATGGCATCTTTGTGTGTGACTGAGGTTGAGTGGAGGAGTAAGATATGGAGAGTCATTAGATTGAGGAACTGAGTGGTTAAGATTTTGAGGAAAGTCAGTAAATATACTGAAATTACCTAATATGGGAGTAGGATTTGGGGAGAAGACAAAAATTATGAGCCACATATTAACTGAGGAAGGGTTTTGCCTGGTGGTCTACAGAGAAAAACTACTAGAATGTTGATTAGGTAGTAGAACAACATAAATCTCAAAGTAGGAGAGGTTTCTGAATGATGAAGACTCTAGTAATGGGAACAAGGAATATTCCAAGTCCCTTATGTTGACCACTGAGTTGAAAAGAATGAGTGAAGGTGAGGACAGTACTGGAAAGGATGTTTAGAGAGCTTGTATTCAGCAGAAAGAAGCTAGGTTTCAACAACAGCAAATAGATGGAAGGAGAGGAAAAGATTCAGAATAAAGGAAGGTTTGTTGCTTATGGAACAGGCATTCCAGAGGGCACAGTGGAAGGGATGGGTGATGCTTGACCAAAACTTTGGGGCAGTAGGATTGAGGGGGATGTGAATAAGAATTTTGTTGGTAGAATTGGAGAACTAGATTTGAATGATGACCTGTGGAGATTTAGACTGTTCTATATAGGGTGTAACTAGGTGTGAGAAGGATCTTACTGAATGGAAGGCATCACTTTTCTTTGATAGGCTGGAGGCAAAGACAGTACATCTCCTGATTGTTCTTCAGATTCATTTGGTAAGTATGTTGGCCCATCTTATTAGAAAAAAATTGAGGTCATTCATAAAGAGCTCCTTATTTTCTTCTCCTTATATAACATTAGTCAGGTGATTTTGCAAGTTTCTCTTCCTTCTCACTCTTCTTCTCAATTTCACATGATGAAGTGACCATTCTTCTTGCCAATGTCAACACTTCTAGGATCACAAATAATCCTATTTCATTGTTTTAAGTAGATTCCTTTTTTAATAAAACAAACTCCCCCCCCATTCTATTTTCCCATCTTACTCATTCTGAACTCCTACTTGATCATTCAAACCCTATTCTCTATTTACTACTGCCCAATTCCTTATTCCATTTTCCTTCAATCCATCTTTCCCCAATGTCCCACCCCTTCTTCTTCTGGAATGTCTCCTCCATAGTCAACAAACTTGTTTTCATCTTAAATCTGTTTAATTCTCATTTCTCCCAACTTTAAGCTCTCACTGAGTCCTAAATCCTCCATGGCCATATTTTCCAGATCTTGTTGCCCTTTCACTGATGCTCTCAATTCATTGCTCTAGGTGAAGGAGTTAGAAAACTTACTCTCTCCCTACTACTTCCAGATTTTCCCCACCCCTTATATCATTCAATAATTCCTCCTACTTTGAGGTTCACAAAATACATATCTATGACTCAGTCAAAATATTGGCAGCCATAGCCTCAATCTCTAGGACACTACAGTGACTTAGTAATTGAGTTTTAATATTTGGCTCACAGAGAGTTTTGACTAGCCAAACTTCCAACTGAAGAGGTTTTGAATGCCATTAGTTATCTTTCACATAGCAAAGCTGCTGGTGTTGAATATATTCCAACTGAGATTTACAAGATGGATTCCACTCCTCATACAAAAATTTACAATGTTTTCAAGTTATATAACAAAAGGAGGGTATTTCCTATAAGTTCAAGAATGCCTGCACCATCTATCTCTCTAAAGAAAAAGGAAATAGATTGTTCTGTGACAATCACAAGGGAATTTCTCTTAATTACTGCCAGCAAGATTCTTACTAGAGTCCTCCTTAATTAAAGGCTGATCATTCATTTGGAAGATAAATCATCTACCATGACATGACAGCCAGAGTGGCTTCAGAAAGGTCCAAAGAATGATCAATATAGTGCTTGCCATCCAATGACTCCAGGAGAAATGCTAGGAGCAGAACAGATGTCTATGCAAAATCTTTATCAATTTGACCAAGGCCTTTGATATTGTCATTTTGTGAGGACTTGTGGACACTCAAGGCAAAATTTGCTTAGTATTGCATGAGTTTCATTATGGCATGCTTGCACAGATTCTGAACAGATGATGTTCTTACACTTTTTCAGTCACCAATGGAATGAAGCAACACTGTGCTTGCTCCCATGGTTTTTAGCATGATGTTTTCAACAACGTTGTCAGACATCTTCAATGAGGACAAAAAGTAGCACCAAGGCCAGCTACTACACTGCTGGTAAATTATTTAACTTGAGAAGGCTACAAACCAAGGATAAAGTGAAGGTAGGTTGGTGTGTGACCTTTTGTTCACACATGACTGTCTACTCAATGCAATCTCTGAGGCTGAGATGTAACAAAGTATGGATCCATTCTCTGTTGTTTGTACTATTTTTGGCCTCATAATTAACGCCAAGAAAACATTGATTCCACACCAGCCACATTATACCATATCATCAATATGTGGAATCACTGGTTACAGCAAATGGAGAAATTTTGAATACCATAAATAAGTTCACTTACCTTGACAGTACACCTTCCAGGGATGTGTACATAGATCACAAGTTTGCCATGTGCATTGCCAGAATTAGGCTCTGAATGAAAGTGTGGGAGAAAAGAGGTATTAGGTTGCCTACCAAAATGAAAATTTTCAGAGCTATTGTCCTGACTTCACTTCACTCTTGTATACCTGGGAAAACTGGCCTGATCACACAATAACGACCAATGTATGATTTAGGAATTATTCCTATGTCAGCAAAAAGGTGTCTGTCTTTTGCATTATACAGACAGTTCTCACTTTACATAAGCAGATATTTCACAGACTTCTATGTAAAGTGATTTTTACATAATGTGAATTTGCTCTTTGGTGTGAGGAAATGAGAAAGGGAAGCAGGACAGGGACACACCTATGGAGGGAGAAGACCAACACACGGATCAAGGATCCGTGAAGGAAGAGAGCAGTAAGAGATGGAAAAGGAACATTTTGGGGCTTGGCTAGATCTAAAAGGAAGAACAAATGGAGGTAGACATGTGGAGACTAGACATGAACACAAACAGGAAAGAATGGTTTACAGGAAAAAGACAGACATTTAGGCAAAAGAATGGGGTAAAGCTCTTCTATCTCAGTGCTAGTTTTCAAGTCAAGTTCCCAGTCCTACACAGCAGCAGTAGTATAGTATTGATTTCCCCATGGCTCTGTTTTTCTTCTTTCACTTGCAGTTTTTTTATTATTATATGTAGGGTGGGTAGCAGGTGGTGGGGAATGGAACTGAGGGGAAGGGAAATAACGAGCATAGTACCTTACAGTAAAATTAAAAAGTTTTTTTTTTTTTTTGGAAATGCATTGCTTTCATGATTCTTTACTAAAGTCAAATTTGCATAATGTAAATTTACATAGTGAGAATTGTAAATAATTTCATTTTTTAAAAAATGCCATTTTTACATCACATTTAACTTCTCTTTCCCCCAGAAACTCTTATAACAAAGAGCAAGAAAATAAAAAAATTGTTCAGCAAAATCAACCATATTTGATAATATATCCAATATTACACATGTATGCTCTTTCCACATCTGTAATGAAGAGATAATGGAAGAAAGTACAGGACCAAACTTGCTTATCACAATTACACATCATTCAGTTTTATTATCACTGGTTTTTTTTTTTTTTTTTTGTTGTTGTTTGTTTGTTTGTTTTTGTTTTTCCATTGACATTATCATAGCAAGCAACCTTGGAAAGACTTTTAAAGAGAGTAGGACTTGTAATCTTAGAAAATTCAATTCAAATCCTGCCTCAGACTCTTATAAGCCATGTGAAGAGGGGCAAGCCACTTCATCTCTTTATGCCTGTTTCCTTATCTTTAAAGTGCGGATAATAGCAACCCCATCATAAGAGTGCTACAAGATCATATGAGTTAACATGTAAAGTGCTCTGCAAATCTTAAAAATTACTATGCAATGAACTGATGCTGAGTGAAACGAGCAGAACCAGGAGATCATCATATACAGCAACAACAGTATTACATGATGATCAATTCTGATGGACATGGCTCTCTGCAACAAAGAATTGTCTCAAACCAGTTCCAATTGTTCACTGAAGAAAACCATATACACCCTGAGAGAGGGATATTAAATATGGACCACAACATAACATTTTCATGATCTCTATTGATGTTTGCTTGCATTGTGTTGCCTTTCTCTGATTTTCTTTTTTTTCTTGTAGATAGGATTTTTTTGCATAACTTCTCAAGCATTTCAACATTATTAACATGTAGTGGACTTCCTGCCATCTAGGGGAGGGGAAGGGACTGGGGGTAAAATTTGTAATGGAAAGCTTTGTAAAGATCAATATTGGGGAACTACCCATACATATGTTATAAAAATAAAAAGCTTTAATAAAAAAAATTACTATGCAAATGCTGCTGTTATTATTCAGTCATTGTACATCCCTACTTGGTTCTGTTTTCTTCCCTTTAGGTGAATTCCCATGTATTTCTTTCCATATTTTTTCAACTTTGTCATTTTTTTGTGGCACAGTAATATTCTATTACACTCAATCACTATGATTATTCTGGCTATTCTTCAATCACTGGGTATCAAATTTGTTTGGTTTCTTTAAAAATGGTGAAGTATTGGGCAGCTAGGTGGTACAGTGGATAGAGTACCAGCCCTGAAGTCAGGAGGACCTGAGTTCAAATCTGGTCTCAGACACTTAACATTTCCTAGCTGTGTGACCTTGGGCAAATCACTTAACCCCAATTGCCTCAGCAAAAAAAGGGGGGGGAAGAAGTATTTTTTATATGTGGAATATTTTCTTTCCTTTAGTCAGCTTATTTTTTTTTGCATTGTTGTTCAGTTTATGTTGATAATCATCTTTTTGAAAACAGTATTACTGATATTGATTTGTTTCTTAATTTTTGCCTTTTGCTTTTATTCCATAGTAATTTCATGATTCCCATTGCATCTTTCCTTAAAAACAGTTGAGCAAAACCAAGTGGCACAGTGAAATTATATACATATACCCCACCCATAATATTCCATCACTTAACTTCCCATTTCTCTATTGAGAAAAAGATTTTTTTCCCTTTTGTTTATCAGGATCAACATTGATCAGTTGAGTTAATTTGACTTCAGCTATTTTTTAGTTTGCTGCACTGTAAAATTTTATTTGTACCAATGGTCATGAGGACAGATGATGATGATGCTATGCAGTGCTTAGAACTCAGTCAGATAGGAAAGATGCCAATGTCATCTGTAGCCTGACTTTTGTCTTGCAACTAGATTTTAATGACTCTGCAAGAAAGAATGAGGCTGACAATTCTGTTAAATTCTGCCTCACTTAAATCAACTCAAGACATCATCTCATGATGTCATTGGTCCTCACTGAAAATTAAAGATAAGCAACTTTATTGTAGTTATTCTATATATTAGTAGTTGTGCTTTGCTCCACTACTTAAGCAATACCATAGTTTCCCATGTTTCTCTGAATTCAATTAAGATTCATACACAACTATTTACTCAGCTATTTTCCAATATATTAAGAATCCACTGTTTTCAGTTTTTTTTTTTTTTTTCTGTCATAAAAAAATAACATTTTGGGGTAGATATGTCCTTTATGTCTTTTAAACGATTTTACTGAGTGGCCAGAACCCTTCATTTTTCTTGCCAAATTCTTTTTGAGCAGATTCAAATTCATTGTGTGACCTTAAAGTTGTATTCAAACTTAGGGATCAGTTTTCTCCAAAATGGCTTTTACTGTACTTATTTTAAGTTTTCAGTAGAGGCTTTAATCATGAGACTTTGGAATGAAGTCTACTTTGAATCAGGTATTTTCCCCTTTTCTATCCTCTGAATAGCAAACTAAAAAGAGAAAATAAGGAAAGTAGTCTGAGTGCAGATATAAAAAGAAAAGAGGAAGGCACACACTGCTTTTGTGATGATGGGGATATATATGGTTAAATTTTACTGGATCTAGAGTCCTCCAAGAATTAGAATCGGTTTAGAATTGAAACTTCTCTGGCGGTTGTGCAGACCACTGAAATTTGCAATGAGGAATTTATCATGATGACTTATGAAGCATTAAAAAACCTGAAGATTGTAATTGGGCAAAGATTTTGTGATAGAGCAAAGATTTTGTGATAGAAGAACCCTGTGAACATTTTTTCAAGATGATTGGTAGTGAAGAGGAAGTTGAAACAATTGGCTTATAAAGAATGCTTTTTTTTTTTTTTTTTTTTTTTTTTTTAAAGATCGGGAAGACATGTTTGTAGGAGAGTAAGAAAATGTGGGAAAGGAGAAAGAAATTGAAGATATGGAAGATATGTAAGACAGAAGTGATGACCGATGGATTAAGAATCCTGTCAAATGCTAGAAATGGATTTAGCAGATGAGATTTTAGATTTGATATGAAAAACTAAAACACAGGAATGGGCTATTGAGGAAAGTAGTGGATTTTTCATCAATAAAGTTTTGAAAGAGGATGAATGACTACTAATTAGGCATTCTTAGATCAGGCATGGGTTGAATTATCTTTTGTTTTCTTACAAATTTGAGATACAATGAATGATAAAATGGATAGAACTATAGCAAGAGATAGGTCTTCATGGAATATATGAGGATGGAGATAGGTAGAATGCTTTACATTTCTGCAATCTTCTGTTTAAATCATACTCGTGTACAGGTTTTGCCTCCAACACATTCCAGTAATGATGCTAACAGGGCAAGGGAATTTTCTTATTTACTACACATAAATGTATGTATGCATATGTCCCGTTTTTTCCTTTTTTTTGGTTAGGATTAAGTGACTTGCCTAGGATCACACAGCTAGTAAGTGTTAAGTGTCTTTAGTCAGATATTAACTCAGGCCTTCCGGACTCCAGGACCACTGCGCCATCTAGCTGCCTCTCATTTTTCCTTTGATCTTCGTATCCCAAGAGCCTATCATAGCTTTCAGCACAAAATAAAACCTTATTTATTGAATTGGATTTTTAAAGACAGGAGTAACCTCTGTCTTATGAAAAGTAAACGATCTTTTCACTTGTGATAAGTGAGTTGAAATCCTATGCCATTTGAAGGCTGACTCCTTAGGCTCCTTAAAAAGTGTTGAAGAAGTAGCCTGCTGTAAGGCAGAAGATGGCGCTGTCTAGTGGGAGACAAAAATGAAAATTGATAAAATCAGCGAAATGGCTGGGTGGGTGTTCTGGTTGACCAGAGCTCCAACAACACTTCAGTCTGTGGGTGGGTGAGGTGAAGAGTTTGAGAGGAGGGGATTGAAAAGTCAAAATGAGCCAATTTGATGGGTGGAAACCTATCAGCACCAGGGATATCACCCCCTAATAGTAAATCAAAATACTACTCAAAAGAAAGAGGCGGAAACCAGAGCGGAAACGGTTTGTAGACCCGGAACCGTTTTTAACTTACAAAGCTTCTCTGAGAATTTTCTCTTGTGATTGTGGATTGATCCGGAAGGACAGGGAACGGAAATGATTAGCAATTGGCTGAATACGGAAGGGCGGAGCTCGAGCTAGCAAATAGCCATCGAAGCCGGATATGACGATTCCGGAAATAGCTAGCCAAGATTCTTTCTGGCTTGTTCTTTCGGTGGGCGGGGTCGAAAGGGTTGTATTCACCCAGTCACCGCCTTCTCCACTACTCCAAAAGCCCAGCTCCTCCCTTCCGGCCACAATCAACTGGTCGCCCCCTGCCGCCCCTACAGTGTGACACACTACAGGGCTTGTGCGTGGAAGCTCCGCCCCACTACTTCCCCAGCCAACTCCGACATCCGGGGCTTACGCCACGGCCCCTCCCTTCTGGCGCTTTCATTCCTCTCAGTGCGGCCTTGGGCGGGGTTTCATACTCTCACGTCCACTTCCCCGGGGCACAGACCGAGGTCGCCCTTGGGGGTCCCTCGCTCTAGGACACGGAAACTGGCACCCCCACCAGCGCTGGGACGGCTCCCGCCCTTGACTTCAGCCCCCGTGCCGAAACCCTGGGAGCTCGCGCTCCGTCTTGTCTCTGCGCCCCCTCACCACGTCCCCGCCTTTCACCCCTTCCCTATCCCTAGCATGTCCAACCTGCCGAGGGTCGTCCTGAAACCCCCCGAGGACGTTTCAGGCAGCGCCGCCCCGCCATGGTAAGTACCCGGCTCCTCGCCTCCCCGCCTGTCCTCGGGCCTGGGCCGCGGCCCTTCCCGAGAGCGTCCCGTCCTCCCCGCGCCGAGATCCCTCCCCTCCCCCTCCCCCCGCCGTCGACTCGCCGCCCCCCGCCCTCGCAGGATCGTCGCCTCAGAAGAGCTCCTAGAGGACGGCCATCATGGCCGATGGCGCTGCGTGGCGGCGCGCGTGTCCGGCGCAGGCTTCTCGAAGATCCGGCAGCCGCAATGGTGGGAGCCCAGCGGAGGGCGGGCCCGGTTTGGAGAGCGCGGCAAATCTTGTAGCCTTCGTGAGCCCGCGGCAGGCGAGGGCTTAAGGCTCTTAAATGGCGCGGCCCTCGCGGGGCAGGAAACAAGCACCGAGGGCGGGCCTTCCGCGAGCAGCGTATTTGCTGTGTCTGGGGAGAATGAAGGAGAAAGATGAAGGTGTGGGCCCGAGCCGGAAGGGGCACTTGGAGGTTTCCCCCATGAGAGCCAGACCCTGCAGGGATGCTAATGAGGTGGGAGGGCTCCCGTGGCAGTCAGTCTGACTGGGGAGTTGAGTTTGCAGAACTCTTCCTCCAGGTCAGTTGTTAGGCCAATCAGGAGGCAGGCATATCCAGCTGCTGAAGTTGACATTGAGTTTGTTCCTGGGTTGGTGGTGCCGAGTGGTGCAGGCAGTAGGCTTCTGGGTGCCTGGAGAAAGAAGACTGGAAGAAGAAAAATGGTGATGCCTGAAGCAATGGCATGCTCACTAAGCTTGATGGAGCGCCCTTTGGTTGACCCAGTGGAGAAGAGTAGGCCACTATTATCTCAATTGTACAGACGAGGAAATCGACTCCTAGAGCTTCATACTTCCATCAAGCCAGGACTAGATCCTATCTATTACTCTTGCTTTCTGACACCAAATCCATTGTATTCCATTTGTGTGAAGAAGCATTTTCCCCCCTAAATGATAAGATTAACCAGTTCTACCACACAATTTGCTTAGCATATAAGGTAAGTTGTCACCTGATCTAAAGAAACAACCTGATTGTCAGCAAGGAATTATTAGTGGATATTTCTAAACATTTATGTAGATCCTGGGTGCAATTAATGACCGAAGAGGAAGAAAGGAAAAGTATTAAAACTGTAGGTGCTTTCCAATATTTTATTTGGTCCTTACAACAACCCTGGGAGGTAGATGCGATTATGATCCTTTTTTACAGCTGAGGAAACTGAGGCAGACAGGTTATGAAACTGGACCAGGGTCACCCGGTTAGCAAGTGACCAAGATCAGATATGAACTGGGGTGTTATGGACACCTGGCCCAGGGTTTTGTCCACCGAACTACCTAGCTCCATCAGCTGAGAAAATTATTGAAGATGCATCAATCACTCCAGAAATGACACAGAAGTGATTCATATCAAAAAAGTCAAGCTGCCCAGAGTCTTGGAATGGTAGAAGATGATTCATATCTCCTAGGAAATTTGAAACTGAAGCTCCAACCATTGGCATCTCTTAAAAGTTCCTTTCAAGTACAGACTAATGAAGGAAAGAAGGATGCTGGTGATTATTTTCTTGTTCTTAGGCTCTCTCCCCACTCAAGGAATTGATGGTTAAAGGAAGAACATCCTCATTTGGTATAGTTAAAGGATAGCCAGGAGTTGGGTGTGTGATCTTGGGAGGGAGGATAGCACAATAGAGAGTTCTCATTTCTGCTCTTAGAAGATAGGGAAGAGAATTAGCATTTACATACTACATATTATGTGCTGAATAGCTGTTATTATCATCCCTCTTTTGCAATTAAGAAAACGGAGAGGATGAAAAACAAATTGAAGTGACTTTTCCAGGATCACCAGTGTCTGTGGCCTGATTCCAGGGCTAGCGCTCTGGCGCCCCCTAGCGGCCTCATTGTGAAAGCAGAAAACAAGTTTTGGTTTATAACCTACTTTATAGCATTCCCTACAGAGCCTAGCATAGTGTTTTTCATATGCATTTTTCCTGAATGAATGTTTTTATATGTATAAATTTTAAGCATAATGAGAGAATGGGAAATGAGAAATAACAAATAAGTGGCACACTAAAAAGAAAACATTTTTTTAAAATGTTGAATAAGGATTACTTTTTTCTATCTGCCCAAGACAGTATTCTTTAAAAAATATGTTCCTTTACTTTCATTTTTCTTGTATTACATAATAGATGTTTTAAACTCCATGCTTTGTATTAATGACTTGATAGAAGAAAAGAATTTTCTTTTTTTTTTTTTTTAAGTGTTTCAGGTTGTTTTCCTTTCGTCAAATATTTAGGATTTATGAGGAAAATTCAGCATTTTGCCTAATTAAATCAGATTTTCTTACATATATTTATCTGTTTATGACTGTTCCATTTTACTCCTTTACCTACTCAACATTTTCATTGCCATGAGAATTTTATTCTTTGTTTTTTACTAGTTTTTCTTTTCCTCATCCAGATGACTGTCGTGCTAGATTATGATGTTAGGAAGCCTAGGCTTTGAATACATGATTTGACATCATTTTGGAGCCATTTATTTTTAATTTTAGTAACTTTATGATTTTAGTAATTTGTTTTTAACAGGTAAGGTATAAAAGGGAGATATATTACATATCCAAATAAAATTTATCAAATTACCTGTCTTTATATATTTGTATTTGTTAGTATTTTTCTATTTTTTCCATTTTTCCATTTCCATTTTTCTACTTAAATTCTAGTTAAAATTTTTTAAAAAAATGACAGGTCAATCATTTGGCCTAGTGTTAAAAATCCGGACTTCATGAGACTACCCATATTCTTGTAATATATTTTGGCTGGAATGAGGTGCTGCCGCCAGTATTAGTTAGGTTCACTTAGCTGATACATAATTTTCAAAAGTGTTAAGAGAAATTAAATAAAATTTTGAAGCATATTTGAACTTAGAATGACCATGCAAATTAATACCAGCCCATTTTGAAATATATTAAGTATAGCTTTTTTAAAAAATGAAAACCTTTATTAAAAAGCGAATTATGAGCCTTGGGATTCATACTGAGTGAATTTCAACTTTGTTGCTCCTTGCTGTTGTTAGTGTAAGATACCATGTGAGATAAACAGATGATAATTTTGAAATCAATTAATCTTTATATTTTGTCTTTTTTAGTCTTTGTATTTTAAAATGCGTTTTGCAAGTCCCTTTTTTTGGGTTTCAGTGTCATACGTAAAATTGGGAAAGACAGGGATAAATGGTCTATGTAGGTTCCATTCTACCTCCATGATTTTGAGATTTTTATATATTTATTTGAGGAAGTATATATTTGATTCCCTTTATTTTGGTATTCTGTGTTTCATTTTCATTTTCAAAATTTTTCTCAGCCCATTGTCCGGAAATCAAATTTCATTTTTTATTCTAGCTGGTAGAGTAAGTATATGTTTACATGCTGAGTGGCAAAAACCACTTTGTACTTCTGTAGGGAATACTGAAATAGAGAGGAAAGTGAACATTGGCTTGAAACTAGAAACTATCAAAATTAAGAAGAATTGTGACTTTTAGAAGGTACATTGCATGATATATTTGGAGCTCCAAAAATCTCTACAACTTTGAATTTCAACACTTATTTAAAAAATATTTGTTAAGAAATTGTAGATAATATTATTAATCTCTGTACAAATTATAACAAATTTGGTTCATGTTCTGAATGGGGCTTCGAGTTTTATGGATAATAGCGACAGACACATAAGACAAGTGAATAAAACCTTTTAAGTCAATATATAATTTTTTTTTTTAAGTTTTAGAGTCTTCAGTAAGGACATTATAAGAATCCTCAAATTAATAATACTAATAACATAATCCTAATGGTTCTTTGGAGATTTGTTGTTGTGGTAGTATTCAGTTGAACCAACCTTAGTGACTTTGCACTGTTAGGTCCTGGGGGATCCATTATGAAAGAATTCAAATGTACAATTTCTGCTGTAAAGGGGTTTATTTTTGGATTTACAAGAGATCACAATGAAACAGGTGGAAAATAGTCAAACTGAGTTATATTTTGCTATTATGTGACCTGTGACATTTCTTTTCAATTTCAAGAATTCTTGAATTTGGTACCAGCCTTGAAGTCAGGAGGACCTGAGTTCAAATGTGGCCTCAGACACTTAACAGGTCCTAGCTGTGTGACCTTGGGCAAGTCACTTAACCTCAATTCCCTCAGCCAAAAAAAAATTTTTTTCTTTGATTTTCTTTGTGGACAGACAAGAGTCTTAGGAGATTCAAAATAAAAACTGATGTATCCTGGGATGGTTGGGAATGGTACCTTGAAGATAAACAAGCTTTTATATGAATTTATTTTTTAGAGCTTGAAGGAACTTTGGCCATCTAGTCTTAACCTATTTGTGTAATAAGTAAGCTGAGGCACAGAGGTTAAATGACTTGCCTATGGTCACATTAGTTTCATTCTAGTTTACCTTTCCAGGCTTATTTTACATCATTTTCTTTCTGTTCTAGCTAACCTGGCTAACTTGTTGTAAAATGTCATTCAGTGTTCTACATTAGAGTTCTTGTATTGGTTCTTCTCTCAGTATGCCCTCCTCATTTCTGTCTCTTAGACACCTTAGAGTTTCTTTCAAGTTTGATCTCAGATATCATCTCTGAGAAGCCTTTCCTGATTTTTCCTGCTGTTCTTTTTCTCTTTTCAAATTATCTTCTATTTGTTTATAAGCTCTTTTAGGACAGAAACTTATTTTTCTTTAGCATCTCCAACAACCAGCACTTATACCTTACAGCCTTACACCTGAACAAGATATTGTTGAAACACTGAATATTGTCATAAGGTCCTTGGGACTTAGGAGCTATAATATCACTGCTTAAAAAAGTTTCACATTTGGTGTAAAGGAAAGATTACTGGATTAGGAAAAAGGGAAGTTGAATTCTAATCTTACCTATGTAGTGAACTATGTGACCTTTTCTTATTTGAAATTTCTAGTACTGGACTTGGTGATTTGTAAGGTATCCTCCTTTAGTGAATTAATGAGTCTAAGAGTTAAGACCTAGGGGTATTTAGAACAGATGGAGGAAATAGAATGTATGCTAAGGTAGGAGAACCAGGATTCTGTAGTGTATTTGAAACATTGGAGATTTCATGTGGGTAGAAGTGGTTACAACATCAAAGTCTAATTAAAGTCCAGGAAAAAGAATAAAAAAAAGACTTTGAATGTAATCATAGTGTGTTTTTGGCATCCTTTTGAGGGTGGCGCATCAAAAGAATTTCTAGGAAAGAAGGAGGGAATAGAAAAGCAATGAAAGTATCAGACAGAAATCATTCTTTTTAGAAGTCAGTTTTCCTTAATGTCAGTCTTTGTGATGATCCCTTTTCATTGTTGATTATGCTCCCAAAGTGTAGAGTACTGCTGAGAGAAGGCAGTATAAACCTTCTGATTTATGAAAGTACTGGGGATACAAAATGGTATAAAATGGAATTCTTGCCCTCAAGGGGCTTACTGTCTAATGGGAGATTGAGAATATAAACACGAAAAGGTAGATAAAATATATTTTAAATTATTTTCAAGAAAATTCACTTCTTTCACCCCACTTTTCTCTCATGAGGTGGGTAGCATATCATGACTCATCCAGACTCTCCTAGTCGATTATGCTATTGATGTTCTTAAGCACTTACTTGCTCTCTGGCCTTGGACAAGGCATTTAACCTTAGATTCCTCACCTGAAAAATGGGGATAATAATATCTATCTCCCAGAGTTTTGAGGATAGTTCTTAATGTAATAGACACTTAATAAATGTTTCCATTATTTTTTCCTGTCAAGAAATGAGTCCTTGCTACAATAGCTGGGATCTTTGAGTTTATCAATACTAGGCTATTATGTTTCTCTTATATGCTTAATCATTTCTGATTAGTTTTTTGTAGTCTAGTTTGATACCTGGTGCTATTAGGAAAAGAGATGAAATATTGGAATATGGCATATTCTAAGAATCACATTCTTTGGTCAGCCAATAAATTCTGTAGGAGTTGAGAGGAGTGATTGATCACTGAAAGCTGGGGTGGTCAGTCTCCTCTCTATGAGAAGAAACTGAAAGTGGGCTGTTAAAGGAAGGGCAAGTATGGTAGGGTGGGGAATGGAAGCATTGTAGATAAGCAGAACTGATCACACTATGTATATGGAACAAGTTTGGCCAGAGCAGGTGATTGCTATAAAGAAGTCATACTAATAGAGAAGAGTTTGGAAAGGAAGTTGGTGACCAGATTACAGCGGGTCTTAAATGTTAAAATAAAGACTTTAAAATGATGTTTAGGGGCAGCTAGGTGGCACCATGGATAGAGCACCAGCCCTGAAGTCAGGAGGACCTGAGTTCAAATCTGTCAAATCTGGACACTTAACACTTCCTAGCTGTGTTACCCTGGGCAAGTCACTTAACCCCAATTGCCTCAGCAAAAACAAAAAAAACCCCAAAATGATGTTTAAAGTAAATTCATCTTTCAGTGATATATTAGATGGTTTGGTGGACTTGAGAGAGAGTTCTGGAGACTCAAACTCATAAGAGATTACTATAATAGCCCAATTACAGGAGTGCTTTCTGTGGGATGAAGAAGGTATGGATACTGTCCACCTTATCAGGGGCTTTGCAACTTCCAGGTCATTTCTTGTTTTTTAATGAATAGTTTTTTATTTTCAAAATACATGCAAAAATAATTTTCAACATTCACCCTTACAACACCTTGTCTTCTAAAATTTTCTCCCTTCTTTCTGCCACCATCTCCCCTAAATAACAAGTAATGCAATATAGGTTAAAATTTCCACATTTATCATGATATTTTTTGCTTTTTAAAGGGAACTGTTTTGATCAAACAGCATTTGTTAAGAGACTGTTAATAAACATTTATTAAGTGCCTACTATATACTAAACATGCTTAAGTGCTGGGAATACAAAAAGGGGCAAAAAACAGTCATTGCCCTCCAGGAGCTTATAATCTAATGAGAGTGTTAACATGCAAATATTTACAAAACACATTATGTACAAGATAAAGAGGAAATAATAACAAGGCGAAAAAGTGGAGTCAAGAGAAGTTAGGGAAAGCTTCTGATAGAGAGTAGGATTTTAGTTGGGAAGTCAGTCACAGCAGGGAAGGGGAGTGTTCTAGATATGGGGGACTGCCAGAGAAAATCCCTGGAGCCAGAAGATAGAGATTTTTGTTTGTGGAATAACCAGGAGACCATGTTACTGGATCAAAGAATATGTATTGGGATAAGGTGTAAGAGAGCAAGATATGTAGGAGGAGGCTAGATTATGAAAGATTTTAAATGCCAAGCAGAGCATTTGGTATTTACTCTTAGAAGCAATGTGAAGCCACTGGAGTGTATTGAGTGACATGGTTGGAGTTGTGCCTTTGGAAAATCACTTTAGTGGCCCAGTGGAGGGTGGATTGGAGTGAGAGTCACTTTGGGGAGGCAGACAACATATTGAAATAGTGCAAGGGTGAGATGATGAGGGCACTAGGATGGGACACTATCAGAGGAGAGAAAGGCTTGAATTCCAGGTAAAAATAATCCTTGGCAATAGCTTAAACATGGAGAGTGAAAGATAGTGAGAACTCTAGGATAACTCTTTTCTGTGGCAGGCACTATATTAAGCTTATAAGCAAAAATTAAATAATTCTAATTATTAAGTAGTTTATATTTTATTGTGAGAAAGAACATTAGGATATATATGTGTATATGCATACACATAAATTTACAAAAGTACAAGATGATTTTGGGAGAGGAAAGGCACTAGTTGGGTGAATGCTGAAAGATGTCATATGGAAAGTAGTGTTTGAGTAGCTTTAATAGTGATTTGGAAACTATATAGTTATTAATAGTTGGAAATCTAACTTTGAGAACTGTTTCTTCATGCATGTACTTTGTTAGAGAATGGCTCTTGTATATTTGTAAATTTGTATCTGCTCCTTGTATATATTGGATATTAGGCTTATCTAAGAAATTTACACATTTTTTCTCTGCATACCTTTCCTTTTAGTTTTAGCTGCATTGGTTTTATTTGTGAAAAATTTAAAAATCTATGCTATTGGAGTTGTCCATTTTCCTTCTTTGATTTTATCCATTCTATATTTGGTCAATACTTACCATTGCAAAAAGTTTTACTCCTTATTCTTCTAATTTATTTATAATATATTTACTTGGAACTTATCTTTGTATATATCTAAAACATTCATTGCCAAATGGATTTCCCCTTTTCTCAGCAATTTTTGTTTAGTAGTGAAGCCTTACCCAAGTATCTGGGGTCTTTATGTTTATTGAACACTAGACTACCATTATCTTTTGCTTCTTTACATTTTTTAATCTCGTTTGGTCATTATCAAATACTTATTTTAATTAGTGCTTCATAGTATAATTTAAGATCTAGTAATAATTCCTTCTGACTTGAAAAAAAAAAGGAAAGGTAGAATTATTTTCTCTTTACCCTACTTGGTATTAAGGTCTGAGGTTTTCCCCCCACACCTGGTATTTTACCTTCTGTAAGATACTTTGTGATTTAAGTCCTCAATGCCTTGATACTTGTCACCCCAACTACATATCTCTATTTTATACACTGTTCTAATCTAGCTACTTTTCTCCTGTCACTTAGTTTTGATGCTATATTTCTGTCTCATCTATAAACATGTACAGAATTGTGACACTCGAGTACCAGTGTAATAGTTTTACTTTCCTTGATGGTGAAAAGAATCTGCTATAAAAATCTTTAAAGATATTTTCCATCATTTTGGTAATAGTTTTCCTTCTTGCAGTTTCATTCTTAAATACCTTTCAGATGATTTTTCTTCCTTGCCAAGTTGGTTTTACTCTTCACAAAACTTTCTCTGTTTTATGAAGCAGTATTGCTCATAATCTTTGACTATTCATGAGGTTTTTTTTTTTTGTTGTTGTTTTTGTTTTTTAACAAATTAGCTTAAATTTTGTTTTGGTGTAACTTGGTATATATTTCCCCAGGCAAGCCAAGAATTTCCTAACTTAGATACTTAAAAAAAAATTTTGTTCCTTGTATGACAATTGATTTATATTTGTGGAACTTAAATTATTATTATAATTGATGTCTGTCATTGCTTCCAGTTTATTACCCCCCCTTTTTTTGTCCTCAATGACTTTAAATAAATTCAACAAGCATTTATTAATATGGTAGTTAAAATTAACTCCAATAAAAGAGATTGAGGCAAATCTCTGAGCCTTATATAAAGGGACAGCTAGATAACATAGTTGGATAGAGTACTGGCTCTGGGGTCAGGAGGACTTGAGTTCAAATTCAGTCTCAGACACTTAACACTTATTAGCTGTGTGATTCTGGGCAAGCCACTTAAACTCCAGTTGCCTCAGGGAAAAAAACAAAAAAAACAAAAACCAAAAAACAAAACAATAATTACAAAAAAGGGTCCAAGCTTCCTTCTAATGAAGAGGACCTCAGATCTTTGAGATGCCCTTTTCTTCCAGGACCCTATTTTTATAGGGTTAGATCTGTAGACATTCCAGAATAGCTATATTAAATACAGAATAATTCCATCAAATGACATGTGCTACATAAGCTAAAGTAAGTAAAATAATACATCAGCAGGGTCACAAGTTGGATGAAATGGTCACCTGCTACTGTTGGATAAGAAAGAATAGTTCAGGTGTATATGGGGACAGGTTTTCCATGTAGTTGAGTCACCTTCACCATACTAGGCTTAGTCATCACAAGGAAACCTGAGGGTGGGGGGCCTTTAGTTAACTTCCTATAATTAGAAGAATCTGTAGCTCACAGCTCCTAATTAGGCTCACAGCCTAATGAGATATGATTCTATAAATTTATCAGTAATGATTGGAATAGAATTAGGATTCAAATTATTTCTCACATTCCCCCCTTCAATCCACAGAAATTTGCCATTCTTTCTTTGGATTGTTACAATCTAAATACATGGAGGGGCATTTCTCCATGGGCTATGCAAAACCAGAAGGGAGCAGTCTCCTTACCAAGGCACAAAAATGACATTAGAAAAGAGAGAAAATGGACACAACTTAAAATGATTGTGCTTCATTTAATTAAATATTAATTCATAATATACTTAAATATACTATCTTGCTAACCAAGAACTCTAAGGGAAAGATAACTGTAAAATATGTAAAACATGCCCTTCATGATAAAATGAAAATTGAGGAACCATAGAGCATCTGTTCTAGCATGGTAGCTCAAGTATTGTTTGCCCTGTATCCAGATTTTGGGAATCTTTTAAGTTTATGGAAGCAAGAAAAGCAATTTTGACAAATGGCTACCCTGTTATGGCTATAAGAGGCAGCATTCCCGTAGACCACACAAACATCTAGATGACTGTAGCATGGAAAGTGAAAGAAAATAAGGAATAAATTGAGTTCTTTGAACAAAGGAATTATCAATTATTTGTATGGGTAGTGGAGCAAAGCCAAAGCAGAAGACTGAAAAGGAGGATTCAAAATTCCACTCACTAGACTCAAGAACAGATGATGATGGTGTTGTGCTTTCTTACTATTCACATCACATGCAGTTGTCCAGTCTTTGAAAAATCTTCTGATGCAGTCCTGTGGTCCTCTGCAGAGCTTTCCTCTTAGGAATATTGGAATGAATGGGGCTTCAGATTATCTTCTAGTAGATTTGCTTCTCCAGTTGATGTCACTTGCAGAGATATTCCCATGTCTGTTAAAATAGATGACACAATAGATCTAAAAACAATTCTAGTTTGCTGAGACAATAACCAGGTCAGATAGGAAGAGCCAACTCAAACTTTTAATAGCATTAATATGAATCTCACTAGACCAGAGAATTTGTTTTTTAGATTGGAAAATTGAAAAAAAAAACTGAAAAATTGAATAGTCCTAGACTCAAATTTTATATTTGGCATTTATAATTACCTAATCTTTTATCAACTATTTCCTAAAGTAACTGAAAAATCACAATCTACTTAGTTTTCTGTTTTCAGTTAGCTGCTCATCTTTCCTCTAGGAGAATGAGATTTTGTTAGGAAATAATAGGACACTTTTTTTTTTTTTAAACCATGATGACCCCTGATACACAATTGAATTGATTTGAAAGTTGCTAAAATATTTGCAATTGTCAGAAAAAGCTCTTTGATGAGATATGTAAATATATTTAGTAGTCAACTTCAAGACAGTTATTTAATATAAGTTACTTAAAATAAAACATGTTTGTTTTTTAACATATATATGCTCAGTATCCAGGTTGGTAATAATAAACCCAAATAAAATTGGCTTTTTCCATTTAGCTAACACAAGATGTTTGTTATTCTCTGTCTTTTACACCAAAATTAAAGATGTTTCTGCTAAATAATTAATAGAACAACAATTTGGTTCCATAACCTATTCCTTCAGTATCAAATTATCTTCACATTAATTTTAGGAAGGACTAAAATTTAGGCTAAATAGTTCAAACGTTATGCCTGTATTTCATTGTAATAACTGAAATGTGCCTCAACATTAACCTATGAAGTAAAAGTTCAATATTTATAATGATAATCTGCCATGATTATAGAAATTTGCCAGAGAAAGAAAAGAGAGACATTCAGAAAGGGAAAATTGCTATCCTAACTTCAGGCTGGAGTCGTGTGTGTGTGTGTGTGTGTGTGTGTGTGTGTGTGTGTGTGTGTGTGCATGTGCACGTGTGTGTGCACAAATTCATACATACATAGCCAAATAAGTCTGGCTTAACAGTTGGTAGAATATTTTCTGTTTTAAGAGGAAATGTTATATTGGATAAATCAATTCAGGAGAAGCAGCTTATGTTCAAGCAACCTTCCCTTTGAGATTCCACATGTAGTGCCTAGATGTCAACCTCATAGGCTTATTGTCATCATGGATCATCGGCCTGATAGGATTCTTTAATGGTTAGATGTCCAAATCAGATTCCAAATAACATCAGTTACAATCCCATGAAAGTTAATAGCAAGTTCTAGTTATCATAGTGTCATAGCTTTAGGTGGAATAAGTTATTAGGGATCACATCCTTGATATAAATGAAAAGACTTCAAAGTATTTAATTTTATATTTTCTAAAACAAGCCATGTTCTCAGGTCAGCTCTGAAGGGCTTTCCTTCTAGATCTGTTTCAGGTACCAAGACTTAAGACAAATTTAATATGTAAAAAAGAAGAATCATTATATTAATAATACATAATTCACCTAAAACTTCAGAGAAATTTAATTGTTGCATCATAAGCAATTGATTTGGAAAATAAATCTTTGTTTCAATATTATTAGATGGTTCAAATAGTTTTTTACATGTAAAATTCTTAATCCAATTTTGGAAATTGTCATCTCTCCTATTAATCATATTATGCTGAAAGAATGTTACAGTGTAGTCTCTTAATAAACCTAAATAATCCACTAGTTTTAAGACTTCATGGTCTCTATTATTATTTGTGATCCAAATGACAATTCAAATGATCCCTCACTGGACTAATATATATTTCTTAATTACCAGTAGAGTTGTTGTTTGTTGTTCTTTATCTTCTTCCTTCTCTTCTTCATTAGTTTTGTTTAATTTCAAGTTTGAATCAGGATGTCATGGTCAGGTTCAGAATTAACCAGGTGGGAAAATTTCTTATTTACAAAGATGGGAATAGATCAAGAATCCTATCTTCACTTTTTCAAGGTGGTTCTCTTGATTTTCCCAGAGACCACATCCATCTGTGGCAGTTCTCAGACTGCAGGGGCCCAAGGCATTTACCTTGAAAACTAGCAGCTTTATGCAGGATTATACCTGGATTTAAGATTTGGCATAGCAGCAAACTGAAGTCCTAAGAGAATCATCTTTGAATAACAAAATTTCACTAATCATAGTTTAGGTCTAGATAATTGTTATTTTCTTTATATATTAACCTTAAAATTTCATTTAGAATTTTTTAAAACATTCATCAATTTCATTTACAACCATCATTCAAATTGTCATTCTGCCACCTTGGTCTGCAGAGAATCCCAGAGGGAAAATCAGACTTTTTCTAGAATATGATGGGATGAGAGTGAGATGTGATTTCCCAGGAGGCAAGTGCCCATATAGGCAAATGAATCATATCTGGGCATAATTTCCTTGGTGAAAGCTATGGTATGAGAGGGAGCTGTGGCTTTAGAACTAGGGAATAGTTCAATCTTGTTCAAGGATTAACTTGTGTACAATAATATATATTTTTTTAAATGCTCAAAGGCGGTATAAGCTAGCAGATGGCCTTTGTGACCTGAAATGTAAGCTGATTAAAAGCTATACAAGTTGACAAATGGCTTTCATGCAAATTGTCACTGGAGTAGTATCTAGAGTTAGTTCATCCTTGCTTAATTGAATCTAATAATCCCTTCTATTATCCCTATTTTCCCTACTCTGATCCCTGCCTTGTGAACTAAAAATACACATACATATATGTATGTATGTATGTATATGTATACGCATATACACACATACACACATGCACCTGGGGAAAAGTGGCTTACCTATCTCAATTACCCAGACCCAAAAGACCTATTTAGCCTTGTATTTCTATTGCTACTTCAAGATCACAAGTTCATACATAGTGAATAGTTGGTGCAAAATTGTAACACTAAAAGATACAATTACATGAGTTTACAAATGATCCCAAATGATCCCACTTATTACTCAAAAAGTTTCATTTCTCCACTTTGGGTGAGAGAGACTCTAGTTCCTCAAATAGCAGTACTGTGGAGTTTCACAATACCCTGTCAGTAGGGCTCATCCCAAGGAACTTCACAGACAAAGCTCTTCCAAGAGGATTTTACCATGCTTTTCTCCTAACAGTAAGTCCTTTATTATTATTTTTTAGTGTTTTTTAAAAAAATATACTGTAATAATATGATAGATATATTTATAATGTAACAATATTCAGATTGAAAAGAGGAAGAAACTTGCTTTAACAGCTTTTCTTAGCCTTATTGGGTTTAAAACATCACCGGTTATGTGATAGTAGTTCAGTTAAATATCTTTCAAACTTATCAATTTGCAGAAAGTCATTAATTCCTTCTTGCATTTTCATGCTAATTATAGTAGTTGATGTATTGCCAACCATGTGTCAAGTTTTTTCTATGTTTTGAAAGTTACTTAAGCCTGTTTAAAGTATTCAGTCCACAATTTGCCAGTTTTGTAAACATTTCATGACAGAAAAAGTACCTATAAGTGGGATAGCATTTGTTTAGTTGTATTCCTAAAAGATTTGAATATTATAGTGCTCATCCTTTACACAAGCCAGGCATTGTGTTAAGCACTAAACAACTATCTCCTAACAGCCTTGGGAGATAAGTATAAATATTTTATTATGCTCTTTGTACATAAAAGGACTGATTAAGATTCTTTCATTTACTATCATAATAATATTTTCAACTTAATAATTTTTGATTTACAGTGATTAGTAGCAAACAATTAGTGACTCTCCCAACTCCCCATTACTGCTTCTTTGAGTTACCAAAGAGAGAAGCCAATTCCTTTAAATTTTCTAAATTACTGATCCTTTAGCATAACTATTGAAACCAAATCACAGAGATGAATTAATTCCTCTGGTAAAGTCCATTTTGGTTCTTTAGTAGTTACAAATAGTTTTCTTTAAAGGCTTTTGAGCAAGTAAAATTAGATACAATCACAGTTTTTTTTTTTTTTTTTTAATAAATGATAGGCAAATAGACTCAAAAATAACTCAGTACAAGTTCCTCATTTTAGGTTGTCACAGATTTTAGCAAGCAAGATAACTTTAAAGAAGAAATCATCTATTACCTCAAAATTAACCTCTTTTATGCTGGAAAACCATTCATCCAGCTGTTTTGGCAATGCCCAAGGGGATTGGCGAAAATCCAACTATGGCACAGGAACATAATGAATTGTACCACTAGAAAACTATCTTCTAGAGATTCTACTTTTCTGAAGGGTTTAGAGTGTCACCTTTTCTCTTATTTCCTTTCAAATAACTCAAAATTAAGTCCATTTATTTTTTTTAAATAATTTTTTCAAGTTCTGCTTTTTTTCCTCTCAAAATTTCAGTATTTTATACCTTTCTATGCCAAATGCTCAGTTTTTTTTCTAATCTGAGACCCTCTATTAAATATGTATGTGTTTAATTTATTTCTATATCTTTCTTTTCTATTTATATTCTTATTTAATTATATCTTCAGTAATTCTTTCCCTAACTTATTATAGCCTTATTATAGTCTTATTTTACAGTTTGAACTTATTTTCTCCTATCAGTTGATTTAATACTTTTTGTTTTCATGCTTTATGTAAACAATTGATTTAAACCACAATAGTATCATTAAACTTCATTTAAGTTTCTTTCTGATTTCAAAACATAATTTCTTTTTCTGGAAGCACTTTGGGAATTATCTTCAACCTTGGATCCCTTATAAGGATTTGCTTAGTGTACTCAGGTAACTTGTTTAAAAGCAGTAAAGAACTCCTATTCTACCAACTTTTATTCTTTTCTGAAATTAATTTAAAATTTCCTTATTCTACTACTAATAACAATTCCTCCCTATGATAAACTTACCTCAACTTGATTCTACACAAAAATTAAAATTCATTTCATAGATTGATACTCCAAAACTTCAGAATTACATATTGGCTAGCTGAAACTTTTTTAGACTTAGAAATCCTTTTAAAATTCCAAGATGTAAAATTATTTAAGCTCACAAGATTTTCAATCTAATTTCCTATTTCCTAAGTTTTTTTTTTACTTTGACACTTCTTGAATTTCTATTTCAAGAGCCTTCTAATATCTAATGATTAATAAGACAAGTTCTTAAAATTCAATTTTCAGCTTTAAATCAATCTCTAGCCGTTTAAAAGGTCCCTTTTAAGGAATAATTGATCTTGTTTTCATTAAATTTAGTAGTTTGCTAATACTCCATAAGCTCATCAAAATATTTAATAAAGACATCCAAATTATAATTTAGAAACCAGAGAAATTTGATTATTCCTTTTATTTTTTGCAACTTTTGCTCCCATTTAAATTGTTTTTTTTTTTTTTGTATCTCAGTTTTCAATAAATTTCTATCTGTCTTTCATCTCAGTAAACTCTAGCTTGGCCATTTTTGGAAATAGAAAAAAGATTTGTCCTCTTTTAAACCTTTTTTGAAAATTTATTTTTTTTTAAATAGCTTGTTGATCACACCAAAAGAAAAGGCATAGGTAAAACATCCATTTTATGTCACTTAGCATAAAGCATGAATAGCATAGACAAACCAGTCACATATTTTCTGTTCTCTTAAAGATTTTCCTGATTGCTTAAGATCTCTTTCTGTCTGAAATAAAGAACCCACTATTCCTAAATTTAGTTTCATCATTTACAAAAACAGTCACCTCATAGAACACATAACAAGACAAAACATTAAATCAGGCATGAACTTCTAACTTTTTTTATAGGAGATTTTGAAGTCAAGATCTGTGTTCTCTATTAAGGATGGAATTTATGACCATCTTGTGGTTGTGGTCCAGCTTTCAACCTAAGCTAATTCTTCTGTTTACTAATTATATTAATACTGTTAGAATCTTATAAAAGAATAATTTAGTAGCAATGCAAAATTGCTTTAATTTGCCAATTGCAGTCACCCACTTAAAGTGCACTTAGTATTTAAACCCTAATTGATAGAAGAGCAGGGTTAAAATTCCATTCCTATAGACTTTCTGCTAATGTAGAATCACAGGAAGAAAAACTAAGAATGATGAAAAATTTAGCAATATCAGTAGTTCATTTGTTCTAAGCTGATTTGGGGACATTATTTAAAAAGTTAATGTAATTTTGTTGAACAGTCAAAAGTTCTATGCTTTGGAAATTAATTTAAATCCTTTTGTGTTCTCAAGCCAAACTTTATACTGCTTAATAGCTCTTCTCTTTTCCCAATGGAGATTTTGTGGCATGCATTCTCCTCTTAAGCCTGATTCTTTCTTTCCTGTGGGTATCCCAAATAGGAGTGCCACTTCTTCAGAGGAACTTTCCCTAAGAGAATTGAACTAGATTCTCTAGGACCCACTTTAATGGCTGTTCCTTCTGAGAAGTTCCCTAACTGAAGGTATTGGAGATTATTTCCCTATAATATGAAGCAGGGGGGATAATTTCCTGTCTGTCTGAAACCTACTTATATGGGCATATTTCCTATAGCTAATATTGTAATACTTAAAGATTTGTTTTGGCAAATTCTCAAATACTTCCAATTCTTAATTTCAGAGCTTAACCTCTAAGGTCCTAAGATTGGTCAACCAGGGCATAAAGGTCCTTTATAAGTGAATATTTAGTAATATTTATACCTACTTTACTTCAAAATTTGCTGAAAATTTAGCTCTGATTATCAATAACTGAAAATCCTAAGCAAATATAAGTGAAACTAACCTTTTCCTTCATCTCTAACACCATGAGTTTTTTTAACTCAGAAGAAGATGGGATTATTTCCAGGGTGATAACAGGTTTTATAGCAAGTGGTAAATCTTGGTTCTAAGGCTATAGTCTGGTTTAATCAATTACTCTTTCAAGGGGGTGTCATAGCCCTTGAGGAGAATCTCTTCCCCAAGCCCTACCCATCAAGGGACTGATCATCAGATGGATCCCTTTATCCACTATGAGCGACTGAAAGTTCCCCCTCAACCAATCTGAGAGATTTCTTTACTGATGACAAAAATGATGTAATTACTTCTTGTTAAAAGAATTTAAAGGCAAAAAAAAAAAAAATAAAAATCCAACAATAGCCTATGCTTAAGTAGTAAAATTATAGCTACATAATTTTTATAAAAATAGAATTTGAGTGCTCCAAAACTTAGACATTTAGACAAATTAGTCACAAATTCAAATAGCCCAATCAGGGACCCTCCTTAAAGAAAACAAAATTAGGGCAAATCAAGGCAGAGTTATCAATTGAGGGGAAGTCGAGGCTCCCAGGGCCAGTTCCATGGGGGAGCTATTAGAGAAAATTGGACCTGGTGTGCCTTTCCTTTTTGGGTCCTTTGCAAGAAATGGCCAAAAGAGATTGAGGTCCACTGTCCCATCTAAGGTGCTATTAATGTGGGGATTAAAATTTAAGTACCTATACTAAAAGAAACTGAGACAGCTCTGAGCCAATCTCACTTTATTACAAGTTCCATGGGTTTCTCTAATGAAAACTTTCTTAGAATCTGAGTTGCCTTCTTCCAGGACCTTCTTTTTATAGAGTTAGAATTTTAGACGTTCTATAATGACTATATCAAATACAGAATAATTCCATCTATTGACATGTGCTGCATAAGCTAAGAAAAATAATGTCAGCAAGCTTACGATTGGATAAATCAAAGAATATCTCCATATCGGAGCTTCTCCTTTGGTTAGGCAAGAGGAAATGGTATAAATTATCACATTCAGTGACTTAAGTGTTCATAAGATGGTCACCTGCTCCTGTTGGACAAGAAAAATGGCCCAGAGGTAGAAAAATATATTTGGGGGGGGGGGGAGCTTTCTATGTATTTGTCATCACCACTCTGGGCTGACGAGATAAAATGAGGATGGAGGGCCTCTAGTTAGAATCTGTAGATACCAGTTCTGGGGCCTAATAAACAGAACTTATATAAAATTAATTAATTCTGATTAGAATATAGTAGGGATCCATATGAATTATTTCTCATTCAGCACTTAGTATGACTTAGATGACGTTCTAAGTGTTAGAAATATAAATACAATAAAAGGAAAAATCCCTTTTCTGAGGGAGATGCAGATGGAAGACAGATAATACATAAAAAGCTGAAAAAAGACAGTTTGGAGTTTGGTGGATAAACTCCAGAGTTGGCAGTGGAATCAAGAAAGATATGACTGGCCTGGGTGCTTTCTATTAAGTTTAGATTTTGGAAGGAACTAGCCAATCAGAGAAAGGGACAAAGTAGACTTCTGGTGTAGGAAGTCCAGGAGTGAAGAATTTCCAGGATGAGGTGGCTTCTGTTGCATAATATAGTTCTGTGAGAGAAGAATAAAGATTAGTCTGGCTTGGACACTTTCCTTATATACTACGTCTGTTTGTCTAACAAACTAGTCTTTTGACTATATCAATAGCTAATCAAAAAATGACTTCAAACATCAATCAGTGAGTCATTTCCCATATATTAAAATTTAGTTTCTTTTTTTTTTGTGATGTTTAGTTACCATGTCTCACACCTGATTCTCAAAATATTATGTATAACTTTTAGACTTCACTGTAGCCTATAAATCTGTCCTCTTTCCTTACTCCTGATTCATTTTTTTCCATAATAATTTTTACTATCCTCAGCTATTTCTACTTTTGCTTTGAAGCCTCTGAGTAACATAGTATTTTTGAGTTAGGGGAACAAAGATGGCTAGATTAGGCAGTAAATATTTGTCTTTCACTTTTAATATGCTAGGAACTCTGCAAATTGCTGGGTATATGAAAAAAATGAAAAAACACTGTTCTGCCATCAAGGAGCATACATTGTACTGAAGCAGACAACATACATAAAGAATATGTACCTCTGATGATAGTATTCTGAAAAGACATGGCATTAGCAATTGCATAAGGTAGCAGGAAGGGGCTGAATGGGTTTCCTGTAGAAAGTAAGATTTGAGGTGAATTTTGAAGAAAACTGGCAAGACTGTCTGAAAAGGTGAGTGGTAAGAGTATTCCAAACATAGAGACTACCAATGAATAGTCAGTGCATAGTATAGCACCTAGCACATAGCAGGTGCTTAATAATGCTTATTATCTGACTGACTGGAGATGAGAGATGAAGTGATATATTTGATGACCTACAAATCATTAATAGTTAGATTGCAAAGTATATGGAGGACAGTAATGAAGACTGGAAAAGTAGTCAAGGACCGAGTTATGAAGAGTTTTAAATACCAAACAGGTTTTCATATGTCAATCTTGATAGTAACAGGAAACCATTGGAGCTCATTGAAGTGTGGGAGGAATATGGCCAGACCTATACTTTCTAAAAATCACCAAGACTGCATTATACCACTTTTCCTCTTTATCTTGACTTAATTTGAAGGTTCTTTTTGAACTCATTGATGCCGGTACCTCTTCATCTACTGCAGTGAGAGTTAGTGCATAAGTTGAAACCATCTACTTTTCACTCCTCTTACTTATCTCTTAACTGAAGTTCTTATTTCCTCCTTAAATTAAAAACTAGACAAAACCTGATATTATCCATCAGACACTGTCTCTCCTACCCATTTTTATATTTCTTATCCCCTTAAAACTTTTTACTCCCCCTTCTACTGCCCCATTCTTTTTTTTTTTTTCCTTTAAATTAAATCTTTTAATTTTTCAAAACATCTCTGTGGACAATTCTTCAATATTAACTCTTGCAAAACCTTGTGTTCTAATTTTCCCTCCCTTCCCCATGCCCTCTTCTATATGGCAAGTAGTCCAATATATGTTAAATCTAATGTATGCATACATAATTATACAATTACTGTGCTGCACAAGAAAAATCAAATTGGTTTAAAAAAAACAGCAAAATAAAATGCAAGCAAGCAATAACAAAAAGAGTGAAAATGCTATGTTGAGAACCACATTCAGTTCCCACAGTCCTCTCTGGGTGTAGATGGCTCTCTTCACTGATCAATTGGAACTGATTTGAATCATCTCATTGTTGAAGAGAGCCACATCCATCAGAATTGATCATTGTATAATTTTGTTGCTGCCATATATAATGGTTTCCTGGTTCTGCTCATTTCACTCAGCATCAGTTCATGCAAGTCTCTCCAGTCCTCTCTGAAATCAAGGTGCTGGTTGTTTCTTACAGAACAATAATATTCTATAACATTCATATACCATAATTTATTCAGTCATTCTCCAGTTGATGGGCATCCATTCAATTTCCAGTTTCTAGCCACTACAAAAAGGGCTGCCACAAACATTTTTGCACATGTGGGTCCCTTTCCTTCTTTTAAGATCTCTTTGGGATATAGGCTCAATAGTAACACTGCTGGGTCAAAGGGTATGCACTTTTTTTTTTTGCTTTTTGCTGAGGCAATTGAGGTTAAGTGACTTGCCCAGGGTCACACAGCTAGGGAATGTTAAGTGTCTGAGATCAAATTTGAAGTCAGGTCCTCCTGACTTCAGGGCTGGTGCTCTATCCACTTTGCTGCCCCAGTTTGATAACTTTTTGAGCATAGTTCTAAATTGCTGTCCAGAATGGTTGGATCTGTTCACAGTTCCACCAGCAATGTATCAGTGTCCCAGTTTTCCCACATCCCCTCTAATATTCGTCATTATCTTTTCCTGTCATCTTAGCCAATTTGAGAGGTATTTCAGATGTCTTAATTTGCATTTCTCTAATCAATAATGAATTGAAGCACCTTTTCATATAACTAGAAATAGTTTCAATTTCTTCATCTGAAAATTGTCTGTTCATATCCTTTGACTATCAATTGGAGAATCATTGGCCTGTCCTTGAAAGAAGAAATGGAAGTAGATTTTCTTTTTAAATATTCTGCTTGTACTCTTCAGTAGTCATCATATTCTCACTCATTTTAGTGATTTTGAACCCTGTTTCACATTCTTGACATGATATTCCCTCATATTTACCCAACTTCCCTCGATGTCCTAAATTCCAGGTCTGCCTCTACCTTCCATTCCAGAAGCAATGCATGCTTTATAACTGACAATGCTTTTCTTAAACTTCAATTTTTTTTTTCATTCCTTCTGTTTTCTAACCTTCACTGAGGTATGGTTTCCACTTGACTGTCTTCATAAAGAAAGGTCAAATCCCAGTATAGCACTTGATCTAATTTCTTCCCATTTCCTTCAAGAAGTTCCCCTTTCATTTGTCCACTGGTTCTATCTTTACAATTTACATATATGACTAGATTTCTGCCTTTAATGGAAAACAGAAACCAAAATTTTCATTTGACTCTTCCATTGCTTAAACTTGTTGTCCTAGATCTCTTCTACCTTTTACTGCCAAACTCCTTGAAAAAGCTATTTATACTCATTGCCTCCACTTTCCTACCTTGTATTCACTTTTCAACCCATTAAGTCTGATTTTTGACCCTCATCCTTCAGTTAACATTCCTTTCTCCAAGGACTTTATCTCCTTATTTTATTATATTATTTTTTTTTTAGTCCTTCATTCCCAACTTTGCTGTTTTTTTTATTAAAAGCTTTTTATTTACAAAACATATGAGTGACTTTTCTACATTGACCTTTGCAAAAACTTTTTTTTTCCCCAAGCTTTTCCCCTCCTTCTGCCCACCCCCCACCTCCCACCCCTAGATGACAGGTAATCTAATACATGCTAAATATGATAAATTATATGACAAATCCAATACATGTATACATATCTATACAGTTATCTTACTGCACAAGAAACATCAGATCTAGAAAGAGAAGAAGAAAAAAAAACAACCTAAGAAGGAAAACAGAATGCATGGAAATATTCACAGAAAGCATTAAAATGCTGTGTTGTGGTTCACTCTCAGTTCCCACAGGCCTCTCTCTGGATATATATGACTATCTTCATCGCTGAACAATAGCAACTGGTTTGAATCACATCATTGTTGAAGAGAACCATGTCCATCAGAATTGATCATCGTATAGTCTTGTTGCTGTGTATAATGTTCTCCTGGTTCTGCTGATTTCACTCAACATCAGTTCATGCAAGTCTCTCCAGGCCTCTCTGAAAACCTCCTGTTGATTGTTTCTTACAGAACAATATTCCATAACATTCATATACCATAATTTATTCAGCCATTCTCCAATTGGTGGGCATCCTTTCAATTTCCAGTTTCTTGCCACTACAAAAAGGGCTGCCACAAACATTTTTGCACATGTGGGTTCCTTTCCCTCCTTTAAATTCTCTTTGGGATATAGGCCCAGTAGAAACACTGCTGGGTCAAATGGTATGCACAGTTTGATAACTTTTTGAGCATAGTTCCAAATTGCTCTCCAGAATGGTTGGATCCGTTCACAGTTCCACCAACAATGTATCAGTGTCCCAGTTTTCCCACATCCCCTCCAACAGTTATTATCATTTCCTGTCATTTTAGCCAATCTGACAGGTGTGTCCAACTTTGCTGTTTTTGAAGTATTGATTACTATCTCCTTCTAGATGTTCTTTTTCCCCCCAGGGTTTTTGTGACATTAAACTGTTCTGTTTCTCCCACTGATTCGATTGCTCCTTGTCAGTCTCTTTTTGCTGGCTCCATATCCCTTATCCTTTGCATAGCTCTGTCCTGGACTATCTTTTCTTTTCTCTCTTCACTCTCTTGGTTTTTCTATTTTTCACTAAATTAATTCCTCATACTCTCCTCAGCTGAATTGTTATCCATGTCACCCCAAAACTCCTAAAAGTAAATATACTTATCTTTTTCTTGAATGTTCTTTTAACTCTCTTTGTACTCTTTTAACTTGGTGATTTTATGCCTTCCCATTAATTTAAGAATCATGCCCCAAATCTGTATATTCAACCTTATATTCTCTTCTAACTACCAGGCCCAAGTTATCCAAGTTGTTGTTGTTGTTTTGCTGAGGCATATAAGTACAAAGTTATATTCTTGAGATTTAAAAATTTTGACTTGATTTACCCAGGGTTACACAGCTAGGAAGTGTTAAGTGTCTCAGATTTGAACTCAGGTCCTTCTGATTTCAGGGCTGGTGCTCTATCTACTGAGCCACCTAGCTGCCCTGATGGGGTAAATCTAAGGAAATGAAATTTAATGCCTATAAGTGTAAATTTGTATTCTTGAGATTTAAAAATTTTGACTTGTTGATATTTTCCAAGACTCCAGGAATACGTTTATTGGCCCTCAGTAGGTATATTCTATCAGTCATCGACTACCAAATGTAAATTAACTTAAAAGGAAGTTTTTCAAACAGAGAGGCAGAGGAAAATCCAAAGGCTAATGAAATTTTGCAAGCTGATGACTATCTCAATAATAATATGGTGAAGTCTCTCAGGGAAGTCTCAAAGTAATGTAGCTAGGTAAGAATGAGGAGATGTCTGAATTAAACTCCTTAAATGGAGGAGGTTTGGAGCTTCTCATTGAAGAAATAAGGAGGAAACATGATCCATTCATGCACTTCAATCCATGCAAAGATGTAAAGTTGTAATATGGGGAATGTTAAATACAGGGGATGGCAAGAAGACCAGCTGAGTTGTAAGGTACTGTATGTAAACCTGGAAAAGTATAAAATGAGAGGGATGAACTTAATGGACTTTCAGGTTCCCTCTAGTGTTCAGATGGATGATTATATTATCTTTTGGGCTGTTGTCTTCAGTGACTTAGATGCAGATGGTATTTAGTGGAATAGGCCATGTGACTTTAAAAGTTGAGCTTTAAAATTTGTAGTAAATAAAAGGGGGATTCTGTCCTTATTGTTCATTTTTCTATTTAATTACATTCTGCTCATATTAATTCTTTAATGTCCTGATTCTGGGAAGTCTTTGTATTTTTTCTAGTGTTTTAGATATAAAAATCTTTCTTTAATACTTTAAGGATTTATCATTTCGTTGATGATATGTCTTCTACTGATGCTAATTATAATCCTTTTAGATGATCTTCTAGAGTTTCTGTAACTAAAAAAAAAATTAATCACTCTGTGGCTTCTTTTGTGATAATGCCTTCAAACCTAGTTGAACTGATCTTAAAGCAACAAACATGCAGATTTGTCTGTGGTCTCATTGAAGCCTTTCTAACTGGTTAGGAGTTACCAAGGATTATACTCCACTAGCAGGTTTTTTCAAGAAGCAAGTCACTTCCAGATAACAAAAAAGAGTCAGAAAGTGACTTCAGTGGAAGTTATCACAAAACAAGTGCTTCATCACAGAATAGCAGATTTGACAGTTAGGATAAATAATATTGGTCATTCCATACAGCAAAGAAATCCCTTCTCCAACCTAACAAGTGATTATCTAGCTTCCCTTCTAAGTCATTCTGGTTCTTATAACTCTACCTGCATTTTAGGAAGTTTTCCTGATATCTAGGCCAAATTTGTTTTCTTGCAACTTTTACCCATTGCTCCTGGTTCAGGCAAACCAAATAAGACTATTCTGTTTTTCCACATGACAGACTTTCAAATACTTGAAGAGAATATTCATGTATTAATGTTCATGAGTCTTTACTTTCAACTATGAATGTTTAGTTCCTAAAGTTAATCCTCATGTCATAGATTCAAGGCCCTTCTCTGAATATACCCTAATTTGTCAATGTCATCTTTAAACTGTGACACCCAGAAATAAGCACAATACTTCATAACTATAATCTAACAAAAACTGAGTACAGATGGATTATCAGTTGTCTATTCATGGAAGCTGTGCCCCTTTTAATGCAAGCCAAAATTTTGCATTTGCTTTTTTGGTGGCTACATTATAATGACTACTGACTCGTTGAGCATATTTTTTTTCCCCTAAAATATGTGATGAATCAGATTGTCCTTTTTGAGCTACATTATAATTTCATTTATCTTTTCTTAGCAGTCTTTATTTGTTAATCTTTTAATACCTTTTCTGTGCTCAGCTGGGTCTAATAGCTTGTTTGCAAGCAACTTTGAAATAGCCTTTAACTTTATTTAAGTGACCCCTTTTTTAGCTGTGTATGAGTATTCTAACTTTAAAGAGTTGTAGTACTGGATTTTTACAAACAACACAAGATGGCAGCATTTCAACATGAAAAAAGTTTTTTTTTTTTTTTTTTCCCTTAAGAATGCAACACAGCTTTATTAGGTTTTAGCATTTTGAATCTATTAAGAACTTTTCTGGTTAGAAAATCATGAAAAAATGTCATAAAAAAAAGTTCAGCTTCATGTATTTACATTTGCCTGCAGTTTTAGTAAAGGACATAAGAAATGACTCAAGTTTCAGAGAGATAGGGGTTTAGATTTGATTTCAGGAAAAAGCTTAGAGCTGACCAGAATTTGAATGATGTGCTTTGAAATGTGGTGGGTTCCCTTTCTGGAGGTCTTCAAGAGTAGATAGTATGTTGTATTTGGGGTTCTTTTGTACATTCTGTTCAGTGGCTTCTGAGATTCCTTCCCACTATCAAAAATATTTGAAAGTCTGTTAGCAAGGGTGGTGCTTTTGTAGATGAATAAATGTAATGAAAACAGGAATAACAAGTAAGTGCATTTTATTTCTTTGAAATATCTAATAAAATCATTTGGAATTAGGGCTAGGGCAATGGGAAGGGTGCCAGACCTTAAGAGCTTTGAGGCAACTGTTAATCAGACAAGTAGACTTTCCCAGCTATATCCTAGAGTGCAGTTGCTTAAGACCAAAGAAAATTAATTGGTGTAACTCATGAATCAGGAGATGAACTAGTATTTGAGGGATCAGGAGTCAATTCCATTGGAAAGGGGAGAAAGTAAAGAAATCATCTAGTTCACAGCTCACAACTCCTTGTAGTAGGCACTTAATTGTTTGTTGAATAAGTGATAAAGAAGCAGTGCGGGGAAAAAAAGATAAGAACTACCACATATGTGAGGAGAGGAGATTAGTTTTGGATAATTAAGAGGAAAAAAGAACGTAGGGAAGAGATAGTATGAAATGGACGTTTCTCCCTTATATGTGTCTCTTTAAAATATTAAAAATTCATGCCCATTTTTTAGATCACATACAAGTTTTGAATCAGAACATACTTTGTCATATGGTTATTGCTATTTGAAGGATAAAATTTGTGTTTTATAAGTAGTCAAATTTCCTCTTGCTTTATCAGCTTGAGAGTTAAAAATCACAGGGCTAACTGAAGAATTCATTGCTTTCAAAGATCATATTTGCAAATGCTTCTGGTTTCTTAAAAATAGAAACATGCACATTGTAGTATCTTATATTCATTTATATGTAATTTTTTTTTAAGTATTGCAGGCTGCATGTACCAAGTAGTTCAGACGACTGGCCTGGATGGAAAAAATCTTCTGAAATTGCTTCCAATTCCCAATTCCCCTGGAAACCTTCTGCCACTAGTTCAATCTTCAGTCACATCTGACACTTCAAAAGGGAATATATCAAATCCAGTTCATGTTACTATTCAGACTCAACTTGCTAGCACTCCAACAACTGCATCTATTCAGTTTCCTGTTTTTCAGGCAACCAGTTCTGGAAATTATTTCCTTTCAACAGCAGTTGATAAATCTGAAAATGCTAGAATAGCCTCTGTGGGGAAAGAAAGTTTGGCTTCAGCTTCAACAGCTCAGAGTAATTCTATGAAAGTTGAAAGACTGGCCTTGCAAAAAATTGCTGTTTCTCCCTCAACTACTCAAGGTGACACAACATACATGTTAGTAAATACTAAGAACCTACCAGTGACTGTAAAGTCTCCTGTATTACCATATGGACACCATTTACAAATTCCTGCTAATGCTGAAGTAAAATCTCTACCAGCCTCATCTTTGCCACCACCAATTCAGCAGAAGATACTTGCAGCCGCAGCTTCAAACACCTCAGGAACAGCAGAAGCTTCAAAAGTACCAACTGTTATTTATGTGTCTCCAGTAAATACAGTAAAATCCGTAGTTCCTAAGACCTTTAAAAATATTTGTCCCAAACCTCCAAATCCCACGGAAGCTGCAAAGCCCATGATTCTAAACACTTCACAAACACCTGGGAAAAATCCTGCCACAGATGTATCTAATAATGAAGGCCAGCAATCTCGAGATACACCAATGAAATGGGTTGTAAGAGAAAATCCACAGTCTTCCCCTTGTCTTGTTCCTGTCAAATCTTCAAACAACATGGCTTCAAAAATCTTAAAAACATTGATGGATATGAAGAATGTTGAAACTAGTTCTTTAAATATGCCTCCATTGTGTTCAGGCGCTTCGGGTGGAACTCAAGCAAAAATTACACCCATTAAAGATAATGCTTTGGTTATGTTTAATGGGAAAGTCTATCTGTTGGCTAAGAAGGGGTCAGAAGTTCTTCCATCTCAGACGGATCAACAGAATTCTGTTGCTTCTGATGCATCACCAAGAAAAGATGTGTCACAAACACCTAATTCCAATTCAGTCACAAAAATCACTAATGAGGTTGTAAATATTGTCTTGGCAAAAAATAAGACTACCCCCCAGAAGGAGACAAAGTTGGTTTCAGATACACAGCTTACTTCTGAGCCTGTTCCAAGTTTAGAGAAGAATAATAAAGTGGAGTGTACGTCTCTTTCTGCCCAAAATCCACAGCATGTTATTCAACCCCTTTGTCTAGAGCAGTGTAAGACTGTGCACATAAAACTAAACTTACCAGATGTGATCAGTCCAGCGCAAAATGCCAAAAAAGAAACAAGTGTCAGCCACATGAAAGAGAAAAGTTCTTCTGATGATACATCTATTACATCAGAACACTGTGTTTACACAGATCAAGAACCAAAGGTAATTCTTCAAGCCAAGCATATATATCATATATTTCTTTGCATGCATGTTGAATTATTTTTTTTTTCTCAGTAGGGCAATGATTGTCATCCATGTTGCCTTTTTCTCCCTCTACAGAAACACTGGATGAAGTACTGATTTTGAAATTTATGAAATTGTATTTTGTAGCAACCACTGGGGTTGAAGCATGCAAATAACCTGAGGGAACTGGGAGAGGAGAGTGTAATTGACAAGTCCATGCAGAACCTTGCACTGGAATCACTTTTACCAAGTCCTAAAAATAAGTACAGGCACTCTGGTCTGGAAGAGCTTAGGATTGACATTGCTTATTCAAAGCATAATTAGGTACTTTATATTTTAAACATAACTCTGATTTTAACATTAGATCTGATCAACATTGTACTTTTAGAATGACTTTTATCTTAGGTTTTTTTTTTTTTTGGTAGAAAAAAAGATATTCTATTGATTTCTTGAATTAGGAAGTAGAAGGAGGCAGGTGTCTTCTCTTTCTCATTAACCTTTTCAGAGCCAGTTAGTTCCTGAGTTCTCTTCTGAATACTTTTCCTTCTCACCTAAGCTCAGTTACTCATGAACATAACCATTCATATACATGCCATTTTTAGTACTTTCTTTGATTTTCTGTTCTCTTCTGTCACAGAAGTTGTTGAATGGACAAGGAAGTAGACAACTAAGTTCTGATTGTTACTTGCTAGACTGGTTAAACAGGTCAGCTTTTTTTTTAGATATTTCAATTCCAGAAAGTGATGAATTAATATTTCTTAACTGTTGTGATTCATTTACTTTTTAATTTCATGTGTAATAGTAGTAGTAACAGCAGTAGTAGTAATTACCTGTTACTCTTTTGGTATAGAATCAAGTCAGACTAGTAAAAATATAATTAAATGAGAAATTGTAGGGGAGCTTTTAAGTTTCACACTGTGGAATTCAGTTTTTGGAATGTGGGTGGTAGTACAAGGATTTCCTGTACCTAGCCTAGCCATTTAGGATTTTAAAACATGCTGTTCTCTTTTATGTAAGATGAGGTAATCACTTAATTGCAGGTCTTTTGAAACAGCTTGAGTAATTTACAGCATTGTTTATGTGTTGTATTCTCTCTCTGATTTTAGAGCCAGGGTGAGATGGCGTTTGTATTGGAGACATATACTCATAGCAGAAGTCAGAAGGAATCATGTCGGAAGGAGTATGCTGAATTAAGAAAGAATTTTGGTATCACAAAAGATTTGAAAGTGCGCCTTACCCGAATTCCTCTATTTGACTCCACAAGTTTATGTTCCCCTACCAGTTTGACAAACAGCATTTCTTCCAAAGAGTCAAAGATTATTGTGGATCTAACATCTGAGAAAGAGGAAGAGAATCAGGAGGTAAAAGAATTTTAAAATGTCTTCTGTAGGTTCCATAAAAGGAACATAAATTTATTCATTTAATATTTTTAAGGTTTTTAGCTGTTAGGAAAAAAATAATCAGAAAATTCTTGCCTATGTTTTTAAATACTTGCCAACAAAAATAAAAACATAAAACCCAAATTAGTTTTTTGGAAGAATGTAGTACATATGGATTTTTTCAGACATGTGATAATGTACTTAATGCTTTTCCTTTTTTAATCATAAAGCTAAAAGGAACACCCAGAAGTCATCTAACATTCCTTGTTTCCAGGCTGAACTATATCTAAAATCATTTGTATAAATAGGTGTTCATCTTTAACTTTTTTTTTTTTTTTTGCTAAGGCAATTGGGGGTTAAGTGACTTGCCCAGGGTCACACAGCTAGGACATGTTAAATGTCTGAGGTCAGATTTGAACTCAGGTCCTCCTGACTTCAGGGCTGGTGCTCTATCCACTGTGTAACCTAGTTGCCCCATCTTTAACTTTTTGTGGTAGCAAAAATTCAGCAGCCTCCCCCACTAAATCTTTTAGAATACAAAATGTTTTTTGGCTCACTTAGGAAAAGCTTTCTAACAAACATAGATAGCTATCTAAAAGCAGAATGGATTGCTTCAGGAAATATTATTTTCTTTGCAGATGAAATGAAACTAAAAAAGATAACTAAGTTGAATTGAGAGGTCCAAAAAAAGTCTTGAGATACATTAAAGATCTAGATTTTTAATTTTTATTTAACTTTTTTTTATTAACAAAACTTATTTTCTCTCTATCCTAAGTTTCCCTTACCTGTACTCCATGGAATGGGGAGAAGAAAAACCCTTGTTAACAAATATAAAAGCTAAGCAAAACAAATTCCTGAATTTGTCATGTCCCCAAAATAATCTGTCTCCATCTTACATCCTAAATCTGTCACGTCTGGATCAAGTAATGAGCAGACTGCTTCATCAATTGGTCCTCTGGAATTGTGGTTAGTTATCAGATTAATCAAAGTTCTTACAACTTTCAAAATCATTTTTTCTTTACCATGTTATAATTGTATAATTGTTCTGGTTTGTTTCCTTCATTCTAATCAGTTCATGCAAATAAGAACCAGATTTAATAAAGTAACATTTAACAGTTAAATATAATGTCTTATACTCAGATTAAAAGGAATACTCTCCACAAGTACAAGTTGGAAGAAGCAACTGGATAGCATTTCAATCAAAAACTTGAAGTGGTAGCGGTCAGTCAGATGAATAAACTGCAACCAATAGGTGCCAAGGAAGATAATAGCTTGACCAGAGTCTGACCCAGTACTATCTCAAGTAGTACATACAGTTCTTGCTGCTATATTCTGAGAAGTAAATTGACCAATCACAACATGTTCAGTAGAAAAGAGTCTGGAGGGGGGGAGGAGACTAGAAATCATACCAGATAAAGACTGGATGAAGGAATGCAGAAAGTTAGTTTAAAGAAGAAAAAACTTAACAGGGTATGTTAATTGGCTTGAAGGACTTTTATGGAAAGAAAATTAGACTTCTTTTGATTGGCTTCTGAGAGTGGAAATAAGAACAGGAGATAGAAGGACTAGACAGATTTTGATTCAATAAGGAAAAGTTTCTAATTATAGCCAGTAGAAAGTGCTGTCTCAGGAGGTAATGGGGGCCCAATCACTGCCAATTTTGAGTAGCTCCTGGATCACCATTTGTTGAGATCATGTTATAGAACAGTTTCTTAATCCCTTCAAATTTTTGAATTTCTAATCTTTGCCTTTTTCAAGTGTGAAGCACATATCTCAGATAAAATCAGAGGGCATATTCAAAAAATGAAATAATTTTGACATCAGAGGCCTTTCAGTGCTAATGCTAATGCATTTGAAGACAAATGTACAATATTATATTCAGTTTTCTACTTTGTGTAGGAGCAGAGTATCCTGAAGTAAACCTAGCTTCCAATGGGGCAAATATGTTCCCCAGGAATGGAGGGAAATAATCATTAGGAGTTGTTATGTTATTTTAGTGCTTATTGAGAATGAGACAGTCTTTCATATCCTCACTTTCATTTCTCCTCTCTCTGCCTGTCTTTAGGTTATTCCCATCCATAGAAGAGAAGGAAATTAGGCAGATTAATTTATAAGATTCTTTGCAAACAGCATAATTTTGTTTTAGTCACAGTCATTTGAGCTGAATATGAAAATATGAACTAAATAATAATTCTCTAAGAATTATCAGTGAATTGTAGCTTTTGTTGTGTTATCATACATTAAAATGGACAATAATTTTTTCTATTTCTCCTATTTAAAAAAGAAAGAAATAAAAAAGCATTATAGGAGGAGGGGGGGAAATGTAGGAGGTTATGCCCTCCCTATGCTATAATATGACATAGGTAATTGAGACTAACAAGGTGAGCTTGGGACAGACTGATAAAATTCAGATCAATTTAAGGAGCATTTATTAAGTGCCTCCTATTCTAGGTGTTGTGTTAGGTATACAAAGACAACAAATAAATAATTCCTTTGCTGAAGGACTTTACATTCTTTTGAGAGGAAACAACAGATATTCATTTGATTAATAGATAGTTTTTCCCAGCTATCAAATTGTGTTAAACTTGTTAGCGTGATGTAAATAATACTTTTTTTTTTCTCTTCCCCTTTTGGGATTTAGCTTACATTACAACAGGACTTGGATAAGAAAAGAAAAGCAAAAACTGTTATGAAGATAGACAGTACCAAGAAGAAGAAATCTGGGAATGATGTGAACTCATCTATGGACACAGGAACTGATCACACCATTCCTCAAGTTCTTAACAGTATATCATCCAATTCAGCTTTATCACCACAGAGTAATAATCTCATTGGTTTCATGAAGTCCAGTGAAGAGAATTCTCCTGAACTAGAACTACATGTCCCAGGTGGCCTTGACAGAGGTACACACAGTCCAGCCTCTGTTGCTCTTGAACAAGAGCCTTCAGATAGTCAAGATTGTTATATTGATGAAAGTTTCCCTACAACATTGCCAGAATTGGATGAAACTATACGAGATGAAAAAATAAAAAGACTTAAGCAGCTACTGAAAGAAAGAGAAGCTGCTCTTGAAGAAATTCGTAAAAAGATGCAACAAAGTTAAAAATGTAACTGTTGACTTGAAAAGATCTTAATGAAGTGTTTATTTCCTCGCTTGTGGTTTTGTATAAATTATTTAAATGTACAGGTAATCTGAAAGCTTTTTTGAATCTAAAACATTGTTTTTGTCACTGAATTACTGGATGTGTTTAAAGGGGATAAAAGAGACTAAAGTAGAACTGTTCTAAGTAGTTCTAACTTAGAATATCTGAAATTTGTCTTAGATGTGATTTTTTTTTTTTTGTAAAGGAAAATTTGATACTTTTATATAATTTTGATTTGAACTTTTGAATGCTAAGCTTGTACAGTTGTCATGTGTCTTTTCCAACAATTAATTTTGATAAGACTCCAGAAATCCTTTGGGAAGAAAATCTGATCTCTGTTTTTAGCTCTGCCACAGAATTCTGTAGATAACTTTGGGAAAGTTGCTTAATGATTTTATGTGGTCTTCTTATCTGTAAAATGAAGATAATGATACCTGTTCTCCTACCTCATTCATACATTGAGGATTGGGTGATACATACACACATATATTTTTTTACTCCATGGAAGAAAGGTAGTAACAACCACAATGTTTAAATGTTACAGATTTTTTTTTTTTTTTTTAAAGATGAGAACCTTATATTTTGTAGTTTTTACCAGTTTGTTTCTTGTGATCCAAAACATTTTTGAACCAGGAATTAGAATGTATTGTATCTTTGAAGTGGGAATTTCCATTAGGATTTAACTACAATATTTCCTTTTTATTTTTTCCCCCTAAATTTACCTTTTACCTGGAGTGAAATATGAAGCATAGGTTGATTAGTAACCATTCTTTAGTGCATAGTCATTGCTTTGTATTGTACTAAACTATGTAGTACATTTTTTAAATTACAAGAAAAGTATTTTATAGCTGCTGCTGAAGTGTAGTCATTGATTTTAGAGGAACTTCAAGCATTGAGGGTGGGAAACCCTGGAAGGTATCATTTTTCACTTGGTTATCAACAAATCGCTAGGAAGAAGAATTGATTTTAGAGCCAAAAATAATCATAAAAAAAAAAGCTGAAATTAGTGCCTCCTATCAGTCACAAAAAAAGATTTTAGTGATGGTCTTAAATTTGATACTGCAACAGCACCTTCTAGAAACATTCTTTTCCAGTTGTATGATGTCCCAAATCGTCCAAGAACAATAATATTGTTAGGGATATAATCTGACCTCCTATATTATTTCTCCTTTCTGTATGAATGAAATGCAAGAAGGGTAATTTATACACAGTGAAAAAACTCCAGCAACTAATAAGGACTTAGGAAGTTATCATGGGGGATATGGAGAGGAAGAGAAACCAGTAAAAGAAATGGTAAGTGTAGTAGAATGAATAATGAACTTTGTGAGGAGATCTGGGTTTAAAAAAGTAACTCAAAGTACTTACTATAGCTCTGTAACTATGAATAAGTCATTTAAGTCTCTGAGGCCTGTTTCTCCATCTTTAAAATGGTGATTATACTAGAATTGCTTGTGATACGGTTGTAAGGAAATTGCTGTGTAAACTTTAAGTACTATATAAATGTAAATTTAATACTATCTTATAATTAGTTTTTGTAGAAGAGAATAGGAGGATTTGGACATTTTAATACCCAGTGAATCCAGGTCTTTAATTTATGTTCTATAGAGACCATAATTACCAATCCTATTCCCTCTGTGTTGTCCTACTTATATAATCCTATACTTCTTATGCAATTCTGATTGAACTTTCCAAAACTTTGCAGAGAGGGGTTTAAATTGGCAAGATAGCAGTCTCAGTCTGAAGGATAATAATTCTCTCTTCAAGCTCAGTGTCGGTTTGGCTCTGGGATAGAATATATTAGGAGAACAGAGACATGACTCCTTTGTATTCAGTGAATGCACTTTTCCCCTGAATTAAGGGGAAGAGAAATCAAACCAAAATTGGATTAGGTATAGTTCTGGTGTGATAACAACTGGATTTCCAGCATTGATGTATCTGCTACATCAACAGTGAGTAAGGCCCACTAGTGTCCATCAGTAATGAGCAGATTAGTGAATTGTACTTGTGTTTTCATTTCAGTTAACCTGATCCTTATAGCCAAGAGTTCTTAATCTGAAGATTTAAGATTTCAGGAGCTCCATGAAGTTGGGTAACAAAACAAAACCAACAACAACAAAAAAAAAATTTTGAGGCATTTAACAACATTATTCTGACGATCAAACTGAGACTGATACCAAAAAAGGATTAAGAATCCTGCCTTAGAAACTTTTGGAACATGGAAGTGGTGTTTAAAACACACACACACACACGTACACAGATGGTTCTGTGACCTTTTATATTCAAAAGTTTCCTTCAGCAGTATAGATTACTACTCATGAATACCTGCCCAACCTCTGCAGCTTTTGTGTTTGGCACAGATGGTTCATCCAGTGTTCTGAAATTCTTTGAATTCTCCTGACATTTAGAGAGTACCAGTGGAGCACGCTGGTGGTCTGTCTATAATCACTCACTCTCACCATGTATGTATCCTCCTCAGTATGTACTGTATGTACAGTTCCTCAGTAATCTCTTTCTCCTCTTCTAAAAGGGTTTTTCCACCTAGTGATAAGTGGTTTTTGCCATGGTAACCCATGAAACAAACTTTTTAAAAAATAATTGATAAATTGTGCTTAGCATCCTTTTGTTTTCACCTTGCCAGGCATTTTGAACACCATTTTATATTTTGAGACTATAATGAACAGAAATTACAACACACAAGCACATCCATTAATTGCTTAGTTAATTCATAGATTTAGTCTAATCAGCATATTTGTCAGAGTGCTCAGACTCAATTTTTATGTTTGTCAACTACTATTTAAATATTTGTTTCTCTTCATATGGTAATTCAATTGCTGTTAAACAAATAAGTAAAAGGTAGAAATGGATAATATGACTTGAGTAAGCTACAAGCATCCTAAGTATGGCAGATTTGAGATTCCTGCTTTAAATCATGTTGGGAAGAGTATGTTTATGTATTAATGATGTACATTCAGAAAGATCATAAAAAGGTTGGAAGCAGGTTGTATTGGAGAAACCCAGGTAATAAAATAAAAATTTTCCCATCTCTAGGGCAGTTTATAGAATTACCTAGATAATAAAACTCAGTTATAAAATAATTATTCATCTGTGAGGAATTCAGGCAATCAATCAGCAATACTGATGGAGTGCTTATTTGAACTAAGAAAATTATTTCTTGTGTTATATGATCTTTTACACTCCATTTACAAAGATGGTACTTGTCTTAGGACATTTGGTAATGTTTTTGCAGCAGTAATAGTAATAAACAGCTATCTTCATGTTTATTTGATTATTTGTAAACAAATGCATTTGGGAAATGACATGCAATGTGTTGCTGTCTGTGCCATACAAAAGAGGTATGGAGTTTGCTAAAATGTTGGTGCCTAGTTGAAAAATGTTCATATTTTCTTGTTGCATTTAAATAGAACTAGAAAGTTTATACTATTGTGAGTCCTTGTGTCCTGCAATTCTGTAGTTTAAGATTTATTTATGCACCTGAAAATACTAAGTAATCAATATAATACTGCCTCTCCCCCTTCTCCCCCTCACCCCAGGATTGCCCATTTTCATAGCTTATTTGACTGTTATTATGCAGTTATCTCTAGGCGAGCCCATACATTCAGTTTCCTGGTGAGCTTGGAATTCCATATGAATTACAGGGGTTCATCAGGGGAAATTTGGGGTGCCTTTTGGAATTAACACCTTGAGGAAATTTTCCTGGACTTCTTAGGGGATCACTTCTTGAATGGGGAACTCCTCTCCCATGAAAAATTTTGGTGTTCTTGTGTAGAAAGGAGTATTTAGGAATTCATCCAGATCGTTTGTCTTATGCACAGAGGCAATTATGGAAAAGTTTTTTATTCAGGACAATTGGATTCTTACCAGAGGGTGAGGGAGGAAGACTTCCACCTCAGATTTCTAATCCTCGTATGGAAAGTCCCAAGTCTAAGATGACATTGATTTTCTAAAGGAGTTTCTCAATAATTGAACCCATTGTAGGGGAGGTGGTAAGGTGGAACAGAGAGTAGAATCTCTTAGCCCCCCAACACTTAGACCTGGTTTACAGACACCAAGCTAGGTTGATTTGGTTTGGTATTTGAGAGCAAGAAGAAGATGCCTAACCCTAAATGCGTTCCACAAGGTCCAAGAACTGTGGTGGTCAAATTTCCTTTCAATTTAGGAAGCCAATTTTCCTTTTTCACCTTTGAGTTTAGAAAGCCCAGTCAATCCTGGAAATGGGGAAGGACTGATTACTAAGGAAGAAGTAATCTTTGGTAAGCTTTATGAAATGTTCCTTTTTTGGAACTACATAACCTTATTTATGGGTACAATGGTAATAAGTCTGTACCCATGAGATTGCATGAGACTGTTCCCCATTGACTGTTTTGATACTGGGGAATCAAAATGACAATACTTATGCCTTCTCAGAGACTCTAGAATACTATTCAGAATTGGAAACTTGGAAAATTTGTTCCAAATATACTCTTGCCTTAACCAAGGATGACAATTTTTTCAATGAGGGGAGAAGAGTGAAATGGGTAACTGGCTCATGCAAAAACCTTGAGTAATTTCTTTCTGTGGAAAAGTCAGGAGCCTGCTTCTGGGAGAAGCAGAAGGATGTGCCCTGGACAGACTAGAATTGTTGACAGTGACAATTCTGATCGCAAATTGTATAGTGAACAGGAGACTTTTGCTTTGGAGGCATTTGGAAAGCCTGGGCCAGTTTTCCCCGTGAAACTGGCTTCAACCCTCTTGGGTATTTCTTCCTTCAAGTCTCATGGTGTAACAGACGTGAGAAATGGACTTATTGGGGGAGATGGCTGTGTGACTCAAGAGACAGACTGGGATGCTGGCCTCTGCATTTCTTCCATTCTGGGTCATGGGAGGCCACAGAATATTAATGTTCCAGAGTCCAGAAGAGGCTGCTTTGGTTGCTGGTGTCATAGGCTGGGATTTAGAGCATCATAGTTTGATGGCAGGAGAAATGGCCTTTCCTGGTCCTCCCTGTTAATGCTCACCTTCTCCTGAAATCAAGTTGTATATGTGGGTTCTGCCACTTTAAAATCACACAAACAGCACTAATTAGGTCTGTTACAAAATTTGTTACCTAAATTCAACTGAGCTCACAGCCACAGGGCACAGTCTCTTATTTTTCACTATTCCCTAAAGATTGGTCCATATGATAAAAGCTATGGGTTTTCCATTTGGACTATAAGGAAAGAACATAGGTTAGTAGAAGGTGAGATTGCAACTTATCTCACAATCAGGTCTCATCCATATGAATTTATTGAGACTGGTCTTATGTAGGACCTGAATTAAATTTTGAACCTACTCCCTCCAGAGACCTAAGTGGTACAGAGAAAGTATATCCCTAAGATGTTTGGGGATAATGTTTGTATGTTCTTGCTATATCTTTGGAGTAAAGAGCCTTTTATGAAAAGTTCTCTGGCAGAGAAATCAAGGTGGATGAGGACTGAGAAGAGGTCCTTCAGTTTGGCAATTAAGAGATTGCTGGCAGCTTTGGAGAGAATAGGCTTAGTTAAATGATATCAGAAACCAGTTTGCAGAGGTTTTAGAAAGGACAGGAGAGGAAGTGGAGGTTCTTAGGTAATACAGGTTGGTAGCTAATGGGGATGGCTGAGGGTGGAAGGGCTTGAGAAAATGAGATAGCATCTTTAAATGAGATAGCAAATTGATACAACAAAAACAAAAAAAACTTGCTTTGTTGTAGTAAGGGCCTGGTTAAGGTGACAGATTTTAATGGATCAAGTTGGCATGAATGCCGATGAAAGACTCAGATAATCTGAGGTTGGGTTTTAGCAGGGCATGATCAGCAGTAGGATAGGGAAGGGAGTAGAGGGGTTTGTAATATGGAGGATAGAATAATTGAACAAGGGATTGAGATACAAAAGATAATGATGGGAAGCAAATGCAGGAATAAGAATGGGAAAGAATAAGAGATGGTAACATCTGAGTTCATGAGAATTTAGGATATTCAAGAACAGGGAAATTAAAAATATTTGAGGGAGCATCAATATATGTCAGGAGTTGTGGGGGGGGGGAAACAACAATGAACTTTGAGGAAGAAAGGACAAAATCCTGGGATTCAAAAACTAATGGCTATCCTAGGTTACTGGGGATAGTGCTAGAGGGATAGTCTGGAAGCTCTCCCACCACAGCCAGCGATTTGGGACTAGAGGTTAATTGCAGCCAATACTAGTCTTTGTGAATTCCAGAAAAATTTTCTCAGCCCTATTAATTATGGAGCAGGAGGATTATAGAAAGTATTAGTAGAAGTGGCAGTTAAGTCTGGGGAAAAAGAAAACAACATTGAAGTGAATAGGAGTAAAGGAGTAAATACATAAGGGTGGGAGTATGGGTTTTGTATCCACTCCCTTGACTTAAAGGAACCTCCCTGTAGGAAATACAGCGGATTGTGAGGAAACTATTGCTAATGATAGGAGACAGCATAGTGAAAAGGAAAAAGCGGTGGTTTGGAGTCAAGGGATCTGAGTCCAAGTCCAAGTTTGGCTGTTTGCCCCATGTGATCTTGGGCAAGTCACTTTGCCTCTATTGGCCCCATCTTCCACATCTATAAAATGAAGACAGAATGACTTTCCTGGTCCCAACATTAAATATATAGGAGCCTGTGAACATAAGATCCATAGCCCTAGTGGAAGCTAAAGCCCACTAGAAAGGAAATCAGTATGTTTTGTTTTGTTAGCACAGATTTGATTCATAAAATCTTAGAAGTGTAAGGGATCTTCCAGCTTTTCACTCATTGAGGAAATCTTAGCAATGTTTCTTGATAAGTAGTCAGGTAGAAGATAGAGGTAGAAGTTTTGATGACTGGGAACTCATCTCCAAAAATATTGATCAGATTTCTCTCACCTACTTCCATCCAAACCGCCATCCTTATTCTTATAACTTATAATGTCTGCCCATAGGTACTAATTCTGCTTTCTGGAGGAATGAAACTTTAAAGCAGAGGTGGTCCACGGCACCTCCAAGATCAGTCCAAACCAGATTGATGATTAGTGAAATAAAAATATAAAACGTGGATAATACATTTAAAAATGAAGTCAGTATGTTACCCGTAGAAATCTTTATGTACACTTCAAAGGCTCCCATTTCTTTTTGCATTTGACAGCCTTGCATTAGGCAAATTTTAAGTTGCTTAGTGTTTCCTCACCTCAAGACTTCCTAAATGAATACAATCACGGTTCTACTTGTCCTTATAAATTTTGTTGAATAATGTGGACTTGGAAAGTCTAGTTTGCCATGAATCATGCTTCTTCAAATGTAACTATAGAGAATGCTATCAAACTTTAAGTTTGACAGAAATTACTTAGTTTAATCAGCATTTTGCCAGGAATCCCTTCTATAATATTATTGATGAATGAATAAGTTTGAAGATTTCCAGAAATAAGTAACATGCTACTTCATGAGTCAGTGCTTTTTAAAATGTTGAACATGGTTCTTAGGAACCTTTTCATTATTGTTGAGCTGAAATATTTTGTCTACAATTTCCATCTACCAGGGCCAAACAGAAGTCCTTTTTTCTCTGCAACTTGATAACGCTTGTTTTTTTTTTTTTTTTTTTGCTTTTTGCTGAGGCAGTTGAGGTTAAGTGACTTGCCCAGGGTCACACAGCTAGGGAATCTTAAGTGTCTGAGACCAGATTTGAACTCAGGTTCTCCTGACTTCAGGGCTGGTGCTCTATCCACTGCACCATCTAGCTGCCCCTTGATAACTCTTTAAATACATACAGTTCATCATTTTGTCCCTGCTAAATCTTTTTTCTAGGTTAAACATCCTTAGGCTAAACATTGTTATTTCAGTCACATCCGACTTTCTGTAACCCCATTTGGGATTTTCTTAGCAGTAGAGTGGTTTCTAGAATGGTTTGTCATTTTCTTCTCCAACTCATTTCACAGGTGATAAAATTGAGGTAAATAAAGTTAAATGATTTGTCCAGGGTTCTTTGGTCTAAAAATCAGGTACTTGCATCATTCAACCAATCTTTAGGGGCAACCAATCCTCTCACCATTGACCTACTTTGCTCTTTCTGAACATGCTCCAGTTTGTCACTGTGACAGTATTGACCAGTAAGTGGATGCCACTTTATTCTCCCCCAAAATCATTATTATAAAAAGGGTTACCCTTTGACAAACAGAAGTTCCCCTCATCTATTCTGACAATAGTTCTTATTAAAGGCACATAGTGAACTAGAGTGCTGGAGATGAGAGACCTATGTTCAAATCATGTCTTAGGCTCTAGTTTTGAGAACATAAACCAGTCACAACTGCTCAGAATTCCTTTTCTTCCCATGTTGTTTACCTCACAGAGTAACTTTGAAGAGAATGTTTTGTGATCCTTAAGGCATTTGTCAGGAAATTTTCCATTGCTGTCACTCATTCATTCCGACTCTTACGTATATGATCCTATAATTTATATATAGAGTGAAGAATCAGTATTTCTTTTAAAAACATAGAGCCCATGGAGTCCATTCACAATCTATTTTTTCCTCTTCTCTATGACTTCCAAACTGTCCTCTGCCGTTTTTATACCGATTCTCCAATTAAGTGCAGAATGTTTTCTTTCAGTGACTTTTCAGTGAAGGCACTGCATTGTATCTGAACAATTTGCCTGAATCTAGTAACATGTTTAGAGATGTTGACTTCTTGCTAAAGCTAGCTTTTTCTTAATAAACTTGCCCTCAAAAATCTGCATTGGTTAGAATGGACCCTGGAAGAGAACTAATGAGAATTATATCTCATAACTTTAGCAGGTGTATATATACTTTCTGATTCCTGGTTGGATACAGTTTTTATACTTGGTGAAATGGTCAGATACTACTTAGATATGACAGTTTTGCCCTCCTCCCAGAGAAAAAAATACAGATACATTTTAAAAGATCAATAATCCTTATATTCTCTAACTATGACTCAGGAGTTTCTTTGAATACAATAAGCCCAAGTCTCACTTTTTAATAACATCTACTATCCTCTTGGCCTAGTAAAATCATTATTGCTATCTATCTTCAGGATCCTTTCAACCCAGATGAAGGATATTCTTCAGTACTTTCATGCCCACATGTATTGGGCAACATCAGTTGTTTGTTTTGTGCATGGGATCAGTTAGTTTGGGATAACAATATGGTACAATCTAAACGTGGACCTCTGCTTCAGAAGCACAATGTTTCCTTTTTTTGAAGTCTTTGAGCATTTTTGCCTTGTTTGTTTGATTTTGTCATCACAGTCCATTATCAGCCATCTTTCTCTTACCACCAGTCATCCACAGACAGCAGAGGCAGAAAAGGCTGATGAAATGAAGTGGTCCTATTGGCATTTTTGGACGAAAGCCTAAACCCTCACAATTGGGACCCAGCCTCCAGTTACCTCATATAGCCTGCCTTCCTTAGGCATAATTATTGCTTCAGTGTCATGTGGCTTTCAGGGACAGTGCATTTGCATTCATCTTTGTTTTCTTGGGCTGGTAATCAGTCCATAAACATTTGTTAAGTACCTACTATGTGTTAGGCACTGTACTAAGCACTGGAGATTGGAAAAAAAAAAAGAGGTTCAGGACAGTTCAGGTTGTTAAGGGGCTCACGAGCAAAGATATACAAATTAGCTTATGCAGGATAAATAGAAAATAAAGGAAGGCACTAGAATTTAGAAAGGTTGAGAAAGTTTTCTTTAGAAAATGGGATGTTACTTGGGACTTGAAGCTACGTAAAGGAAAAGTCAAGAGACAAGGAGGGGGAATACTGCAGGCAGGGTTGATAGCCTAAAAAATGTAGGAGTTGAGAAATGGAATGTTATGTTCATGGAACAGCAAGAGCAGTATTGCTAGATGGAAGAATATATGAATGGGGAGAGACAGGGATATGTAAGGTGTAAGAAGCCTGGAGGTGTGGGAGGGGGCTGCTAGGTTTTGAAAGGTTCTGCAGAGCAGAAGATTTTGTATTTGATCTTGGAGGTGATAGGGTTTCATTGAAGTTTTTTGAGTGAGTATGAGCATATGTATGACAGGTCAGATCTGCCTTTTAGGAAATTCACTTTGGTAGTTGAATGGAGGATGGATTTGATTGGAAAGCAACTTGAGGCAGGCAGATACATCGTTGGGCTCTCATGGTAGTCCAGATTTGAGGTGATGAGGGTCTATACCAGAGATGACAATGCCAAAAGAGAAAGGGAGCAAATTTGGGAAATGTTGGAAAGGTAAAATCAATAAGCCTTGGCAGCAGATTGGATATAGGATATAAGGTAGGGGTGGTGAGAAAGATAGTGAGGTATCTAGGAGTCCTACATTGTAAAGATCTGGGAGGATGGTTTCATTCTCTACATCACAGGGAAGTTAAGAGGGTTTAGAGGAAAAGACAGTGAATTCCATTTTAGACATGCTGAGTTTAAGATATCTATTGGATATTCATTTTGAGGTATCTGAAAGGCAGTTGCAACATTGGAAGTCAGCAGAGTTTGGTCTAAGATAGGTAGATTTGAGAATCATTTGCACAGAGAAAGTGATTAAACCCATAGGAGCTGATAAGATCACTGAGTGAATTAGTATAGAAGAAAAAGAGATGAAGGTCTAGAACAGAAGCCTTGAGGGATGCCTATAGTTAGGTGTGATCTGGAGGAGGATCCAGCAAAAGAGACAAAGAAGGGACCATCAGCTGGAGGAAAACCAGGAAAGAGTGGTGTCCTAAAAACCTAGAAAGAAGAGAGTATCAAGACAGTGATCAAGAGTTTCAAAGACAGCAGAGATCAAGAAGAAAGAGGATTGAGAAAAGGTCATTGAATTTGGAAATTAAGAGATCATAAGCAACTTTGGAGAAAGCAGCTATAGGGAATGACGAGACTGGAAAGTGATTGTAAGGGGTTAAGAGAATGAAAGGAAAAAAAGTGGAGGCAATTATGAATGCTAAATTCATAACTAGTGTTATCCATTTGTTTAACATTTAAGTATGGCTACTATGTACTTGGTTGCAAATAAAAAGCAAAATAATCTCCACACAATTTGGTACCAGGAATGGGGTTTCAAAAGTGCTGTTGTTAGGTTGACTTTTCGGAGGAAAAAATGTTGTGGAGAGGGACTGCTCTTGGTAGTGTGATGGGGATCATCTCCAAAAAGAATGATACACTTAGTATACTTAGGAGAGTGTTTGAGGTTAACTTAAGATTCCCAGAATTTTGGACAATGAGCCACTCAAGAACCAGAAACTTACCCCAAATCTTTTGGGCTACAGTATGACCAGATGTGAATGAAAGTATATATTGTATAGTGAGAGAGAACTTGAACTGGTCCTCTGCCTGACTCAAAAAACTGTAAGGATGCTCCCTAGATCTGTCTTTACTGATATCAAACCTATCTTTCCTATCCTGCACACTCCCTACAATTTGAGAGGGAATACTTAATCTGGAAAATTTTCTCCTCCATTGATGAAAGGAAAGGAAAAGTAGGAAAGTATCAATATTTTCCTAATAGTCAAGAAACCTGCTGGAATAAATGGGTGGGACTTCTTTAAATCATGGTATGGCTGCTCCCAAAAGAAGGACCAAAGACTTTTCTTGTTGGGTCAGAACTTGCTTTGTGGAACCAGGGGAAGGTGCAAGTGTCTAGCTGGCTCCCATAGAAGAAAGGGGAAAGTCCTCAGAGCCTCTCATGGGGCAAAGGTTTTGTAGGTAAGAGGCTTCCAGGGAGGGCAAGGTACTGGCTGGTGAGCCAGGGAAAACTAAATGGTTGAGAATAGGGGGACAGTTCTCCCTGAGCTTTAATGAGAGTTGGTGCCTGTGATGGATGAATTTCCATCTTTGTTGTAGTGCTGTTATCCCCTTTTTATACTGAGAATCCCACTGTGAACTGCTCAAATGGAGCATCCCGGTTACATGAACCTGATCATTTAGACCTGGGATTTTGTCCTTACTAGCATTCTTCTAGGTGCTGGGTGACTTGGTAATATGGCAGCAGGTACAGATGCAGACCTGATTGCAGCTACTCAGAGCAATGGCCACAAATACAGGTTTCAGGACAGCAGCTCAGAGATTAATGGACAGAGCTGGTTAGGAGGGCGGTGGGCAGAGATAGGGATTACCCTAGTGGCCGCTAACTTCCACAGTGCCCCAATAATCAGATCATCAGCTCACTTATAACTTCCCTGATACTGGGTTGGTGGGGAGGGTGGTAGGAGTACTACAAGGAGGAGGGTTAGTGGGGCATTGTGAGCCAGGGAAACTTAGTTTGACTGGTTGGGCTTCAGCCCCAAAGATACATGCATGCTGTGTCTTAACTGATATGAAGACCTGGGATCTCTCCCATGGATCCATTTTAATGCTGTGGCTTACTTAGAACTTCCTGGCTCTTGCCTCTCATTCCTTATACCTTATTAGACAATTCAGAGAATACTCATATCAGTAGTCCAGATTATGCCACTGCCTTATCTCATTTGGGGAATATGTTTGATTTCCAAGTGGCTTTGGGATTTAGAGTGTATATCCTACTGCCTGTCCAAAACACCAGGAACAATGGAGGCTGCGTATATATCCTGTTTTTCATCGGCATTTTGTTCATAACTGCCAACCTTCTGGGGCAGTTGCTCTTCAGGAGCAGCTAACTCTTGCCCCTTTCACATTGCATTGATTATCACCGCTGTGTGACATACTCTGTGTTTAGGTGGAAAGGACTCATAAGCAACTGATGAGGAGATCCTCCTTACAATTTGGGGGGTCCGTGGCAACCTCCTTGCTTGGCCCCATCACTGTTACCTGATGCTGGTCTTGTAAACTTCAACTTTTGCAGCACCAGAGCCACATTCCCCTGATGAGGGTATCCATCCTACATGGAGGCATCTCTAAGGCAAATATATCTTTATGGTTATTTTTAAGGGTGATGTCTGTCATGATCTGCATTTTTTTGTCCTTTTATCTTTTCAAGAATGCTTTTGTTTATGGGTCCACCTGTCATTAGATTTTTTTTATAAGTTCCTACTGTATGATACTTTTATATCATGAGGCATTCCAGAAAAAAATAATTCAGGCTCCTAGATGTTGCTTCTATATTTTGGGAAAGAGGGATATGATGGAAAAATCTGGAAAATTAGGAATAGAGCCTGGAAAAGAGAAAGGGAATTATAGTCTGCAAATTATTCTTCTGTAGGAACTCCCCAATTAGAGGATGAAGGCAAAAAGAAGAGAGGGAGGTTCTAAGGTGAAGTGATAGAGATATCTTTAAGTGTGTTGAAAGCTTATGTGATATGGTAAAGTCCAGAGTCAGATGCAGTGCTGGGAAAATAGATAAGTAAGATATCCTGAGTTCACTGTCTAGTACACTGACATTCATCAGTTCATGATTATTTTTAATTAATTCAAATAAAATTAAATAATTATTTGTTAATTCTTTTCAGTGGAGCCTACCCAAAGCTCAAATTTTAGTTTCCAGAACTTCCTCCTGAGTCAATATTTGGCTCTTTTTTCTGCTGCCAGGGTTCATGCTTTTTCACACAGCTCTGGCCATTCTAAATCTATGTCTGTGTGGAATGTGTCAGTGACCTTAACTGTGCATTTCTTTATGATGATAAACTGTCTGATTGATGCCTGGGAAATCTCTCTCTGATAAGTGCTAGATGCCATGTGTGTGGGTGAAGTGGGAGGGTAAAAGGCAGAAGAGAAAAATCTTTCCTCCTCTTAAGTGAAAAGTTGGGTTGTTCTCTAACTTGTGCCTTTACAATTTCCAGTACTCCAACTTTTCTGATTTCCCCTCTCTGGAGAAGACAGAGGGTTACAGTGAAATTGCCTATTCTGCTCTGTCCACAGAGGTGTGGTTTTTAGGAAACTTGGGCTCAGCTTTGATTAGTGTATTATTGAGCTAAAAGAGATAACAGTGATCCAGGCTTGATCTATTGCCTAAAAGGTTTGGTTGGAATCTGAGAGGAAAGGATGACTGGGAGAGCCATTATGGGAGGCTTTATTAGTGGTCAATTCATGCCTTCTAAACTGTAGGAATGTATAAGGATTTTAGCCTGGGCTCTCTTCATTACCCCAAATCCACTGTTGCCAAAGTCTGTCAATTTAACTTTTACCCTCATCACCTTACTCCTGGATTATTGCAATAACTTGCCAGTGGGTCTTTCTGCCTTGAGCCTCTTCCCACTCCAATCCATCCTTCACTCAGTGAACAAAGTGCCAGTCTAACCATGTATTTTGCCTCATTCCCTTCCTCAATTAGTAAACTTCAATGGCTTCCTATTGTCTCCAGAATCAAATATAAGATGCTTTGTTTAGCATTTAAAGCCTTTCATAACCTAACTCCTACCTTTCCAGTCTTCTTACATCTTATTCCCTAATACATATTCTTTGATCCAGTGACACTGACCTTGCTGTATTCTCAAGTTGGACATATCCAAAAAATATATGCCTCACTTTATCCTTGCATCTTATTAATACTCTGGCAGGAGGTAAGAAGTAATTTTTATCATAGTTCCTCTGGAATCATAGATTGCTATTGTTGAGAGTCCTTAAGAATTTCAAAATTATTTGTTTAGGTGGAATCAAGATGGCAAATTAGGGGCAGTCACCCAGTTAAAATTTCCCAACATTCCCCTCCAAACAACTTTAAAATAATGCCTCAAATTAAATTAATTAAATTGAATCACCATAATGTTTCAGATTTAGAGCAGCAGTATCAATAAAAGGGTGGGGTGAGGAAATTTTTCTAACCTAAGAACTCTAAAGAGGTTAGCAGGAGTTTGTGTCTTTGGGGTGGAGATCTTTGTGGAGCCACGGCAGCAGTTCCAGGAGCTTAGCCCAAGGAAGGCAAAGGCATCAGATAACTGCTTAAAGAAAAGATTATAGGGGACCCCTTGTTGGCACTGGGTACAACTTGTGCTGATTGACAACTCTATTACCCATATACAGTTCTGGGTTGCAATTCCAGAGAGAAGCCCTGGTTGTCAATCAAAGGGAGCAAGAGCCTTGGCCATAGTTCCAAAGCAAAGAGAGCAGTAGTGCTTTTGGCTTCAGTGGACAGAGGCCCTTCCTGGCTAAAGACCAGAGTGCAGACCAAGAGAGCAGTGACCATACTTCTTTCAGAATCATGCTACTTTGAAAGCACCTAAAACTGCAAGCCCCCAGAATTAGCTCTGAAAACAGAAGTACAAAAAACCTGAAACTTAGAACAGCACCTTCCCATCCTCAACTGAGCAAAGCTCAACTTGAATATAAAGTTCAAAGTCAAGATGAACAAACAACAACAACAACAAAAATCTGACTATAAATAGCCACTATAATGGCAGGGAAGACCAAAATATAAATTGAGAAGAAGACAATATAAAACAACTACCAAAAAAATCTTCAGAGAAAAAATGCTAATTGAACTCAAACCCAATAAGACTTACTGGAAGATTTAAAGAAAGAGACAAAAATGGTAGAGGAAAAACTGGGAAATGCAATGAGAACAATGCAAGAAAATTATGAAAAGAGAATTTAAAGAGGCACACAAAAAATAGTGAAGAAAACAACACCTTAAAAATAGAATTGATTGTTGTTCATTTTCAGAGGACCAAAATACATCACTATGTTGGGGTCAAGGTATAGTGTGTTCTACTTAGCTGATCAAACCAATATGAGCTTGGAAGACCCTACCAGAGGTCAGGCACAGAACAAGTGGAATGAAAATGGCTCTAAATTTCTACATCTCATATTTCTTTTTGAGTTATTGCATTTCTGTTTTGCTCGTAGAGTACAGTGATCTCTTTGATGAGGGCATATCATGCTGGACCATCCTGTGCAAAGATCTTCCATGTCATGCAGTCAATTCCAAAATTATTCTGAGAGACCTTGAGAATGTCATTGCACCACTTCTTTTGATCTCTATGTGAGCTCTTGGGTGACTTCTCCATTTTTTTTAGATAAACATACATTTAGTATTTGAACAATGTGGCCAGTCTATATGAGTTGTGCACTCTCTAGTAAGAGTTTGAGCGCTTGGTAGTTCAGCTCAAGAAATCACTTCAGGGTTGGGTACCTTGTCTTGCCATGAGATCTTCGGAATCTTCCTAAGACAATTCATATGGAAGCAGTTCAATTTTTTGATAGACTTCAGATTTTACAGGCATGCAACAATCAGTTCAGTACAACAGCTCTTTAGATCTTCAAGTTGGTAAGCAGTCTAATGCCTTTTCTCTCCCATACTTTCTTTGGGAGCCTCCTAAACACTGAGCTAGCTCTAGCAATGTGTGCATCAACCTGACCATCCATGTGAACATCCCTGGAAAGTATCTTGCCAAAGTTAGTGAACTTATCCATAGCAATCAAAATTTCTTCATTTGCTGTAGCCAATGGTTTTATGTATAGATGATGGTGCTGGCTGGTGGAGAACTTCTGTTTTCTTGGTGTCGATTCTAAGGCCAAAAATAGTACAAACAACAGAGAAAGGATCCATGCTCTGTTGCATCTCAGTCTTAGAGTTTGAATTGTGTGTATAGACATGCAAAAAAAGGCACATCAACTTCTCCCTTCACTTTACTTTTGACTTGTATCCTTTTCAAGTTACAGAATTTGCCATCAGTGTGGTAGCTGATCTTGATGCCATTTTCATCCTCATTGAAGGTATCTGACATCACAGAAAACATCTTGATAAAAAGCATGGAAGTAATTCCAAAGTCCTATTTCACTCCATTGGTGCCTGGGAAAGCCCGAGAGCATTGTTCATTAAGCAGAACCCAGGTAATCATGGCATCATGAAACTTACATATATTGATGAACTTCTCCAGGCAAATTTTGCCATAATATTTTAGAAGTCCTCACAATTGACAGTATCACAAACCTTGGTCATATCAATGAAAGTTGTGTACAGACCTCTTTTGTTACAGGCATTTCTCCTGAAGTTGTCAGGTAGAAAATACTATACTGACTATTCTTCGACTTTCTGAAGCCTTACTGGCTCTCAGGTAGATCATCATCTTCCGGTTGAAGGATCAACTTATTAAGGAGATGATTCTGGCAAGAATCTTGCCAATTGTGACTAAGAGAGAGTTCTTCTTTCCTCCCACCCTGATTGTCACAGAATAATCTATTTCCTTTATAGAGCTGGATATTGGAGGTATTTTTCAACTCCTAAGGAAAGCCTCCTCTTGCCATATAAACTAGAAAATTTCTGTCAGCTTTTGTATGAGCAGTGAACCCCCATAAATCTCAGCTGAAATAGTATCAGTGCCAAGCACTTTGCCACATGAGAGGAGCTGAATGGTGTTCAAAACCTCTTGTTTAGTTAAAAGTTAGACAAGAATTGAATCCAACAATAGGGTCAGTGGCTTCAACATTGATTGATGAGAGTCTATTGAGAACACTATGGAAGTATTCAGTCCATCTTTCCAGGATCATCTCCTTATCACTAATAAATATGGCCAAATCAACATTGAAGAGTTGAGATGCACTCTTTGGTCCCAAAATAACCCTCAGGGCATCATGAAAGTGCTTTGAATTGTTACTTTTGGCATAAAATTGAATTTCATCTGAGACAAGAATCTTGATCTCTTTAAGCTTTACTCACAGTTTATTTTTGACAGAGTTAAACATCACCTTCTCAAAAATAGACAAACTATCCTGCTGGTAAATCCTGTAGAGTTCTCATTTTTTGTTTATCAGCTCCTGAATATCCCCATCATTTTCATCAAGTCAAATTTGATGTTTGCAAGTGTTCTAACCCCAGATGAATAAATGCAGTACTGTATACCAAATTTCTGCAAACTGTCCATTCATTTTTTGTTCCACTGTTGCCAACTCTGTATTGGCTCAGATTTACCTCCAAGTTAGTAATGAATACTTGAAGAAATGGCTCTAGTCTGTTAACATTAAAAACATTGTCTTGCCTTGGGGCTGCCATTTTCCTTATATGTGAATGTTTAGGTTAGAAAAGATAAATCTATCATTGGTCCAGCACTCTGTTCTACATAGCACCTTCATTATTCTCACATTCTGACTGTCTCTTCTCCTTACAGTGATATAATCTGTTAAATGCCAATATTTTCTATAAGGGTGAATCCACAAAATTATTGCACTTAGTTAAATGGAAGATAGTGTTAGTAACTGGAATTCAGGTCATGAAACTCACAAGTCTTTAGTAGTAAGTGACCATTGATGTTGCTGTCTCCAGTTCCATTCCTTCCAACAACTCCCTGCCATTATAGTCTCTGCCTACTCTGGTGTCAAAGTCATCCAGAATTATAAGCTTGTCATCTCCTGTCACATTGGTGATGATGGCCTCCAGATCTTCATGAATTTTTTTTTACCTCAATAAAGTTTGTTATGAAGAGAGCATACACACAGATGATGGTAGTGTGGTCCTTTCCTGCAAGTGGCAATCACATTGCCATGAATCTCTTGTTGGCTCTTTTTGGGAAACATACAAGCTTATTAATGAGATTAGTTTTGATTGCAAAACCTACACCAACTTCATGGTTCTCCCCATCATTGTGGCCACTCCAGAAAAAAAAATGTGTATCCGGTTCTAACTTTGGGAATCTGGCCTTCATTTACCAGTCTTGCTTCGCTCAGACTGCAATTTGGATGGGGTACTTACTGAGTTTTCTCACCCAAGAGCTGCTCATCTTTCAGGTCTACTGGATATCATGTTGTCCATAAATGTGCACATATTCTATGTACTGATGGTGAGTGGAATTATCTTTGCAGAAGTTTTTGTACCCTTTTTTTTTGAAGGGGAGGTATTTTAACTGCAGGTGGTGTTATCACCTGCTGTGGCAAGCAGCTCAGAGTTGGGTGAAGCAGGCAATTTTTAGGGCACTTTTCCCATCTCTTTCTTTATGCCAGAAGTTGAGCAGTGCAGGCCTTTAAAAAGGTTGCTGAGACACCCGAGGGGCTGCTGAATCCTACTTCTGCTTCAGCCAGTTAAAAAGACAACCATATAGTCTGAACTGTTGGTGTGCAAGGTTGTGACTAGAGATCCCAGTGTATTTGTACCTGCTGCTTATCACTTGCCTGTTGCCACAGGGCTTTGAGGTAGGTAAAAATGGCATGGGTGATGTCTTTTGATTCATGCATTAACTGGATTTAAGTGTGGCAGAATTGTGCAAAGTTGTCAGCCTAATAATCTCTCCCAGTCATTACAGTTCAGTGGCAAGAAAAGAATCAAGGTGACTGGCAGTAGCCTGAGATGCCAGGATGACTCAGGCTTCCTTAATGTCTGACTGAGCTCTGAGTGCTCCACAATGCCTGCTTCAGCTGCCTTCATGGTCAGTGGAACAAATTGTTCTCCTCTGCTCATTCTACCAGGGGAAGTTTTTACATGCTTGAAGCAGACACCCCCTTAACTCACTAATGGATTTGAGATCCCTCATTTATCCTGTCTGCTGAAATGGTTTATCAGATTGTCACTGCTGTGCATCCTACAGCCTCTTGAAATCACAGGTGAGAATTGGGTGAATCAAGTGAACACCAGATGTGGAAAACATCCCTGAAAAGGACTCAACTGACTTAACACCTCACAAGGTACTAGTTTTTCCTGAACACCCTACACTCCAGTCAATTGGTAAAAAAAAAAATAAAAAAAAAGACTCAAAAACCCACTGAAGAGAAGAACATCTTAAAAAGCAGAATTGTCCAAATAGGAAAAGAGGTAAAAAATGTCACTGAAGAAAATAGCTCCTTGAAAAGCAAAATTGATCAAATGGTAAAAGAAGCACAGAAATCTACTGGAGAGAACTTCTTGAAAAGTAGAATTGTCAAAATGGGAAAAAAGGTAAAAAATGTTATTAAAGAAAATTATTCCTTAAAAATTAGAATTGGGATCAATTCTGATGGACATGGCTCTCTGCAACAAAGAATTATCTCAAACCAGTTCCAATTGTTCACTGAAGAAGACCATATACACCCAGAGACAGGGATATGAAATATGGACCACAACATAACATCTTCATGCTCTCTATTGAGGTTTGCTTGCATTGTGTTTCTTTTCTATGATTTTCTTTTTTTTTCTTGTAGACAGGATTTTTCTTGCACAACTTGTCAAGTATTTCAACATTATTAACATGTAGTGGATTTCCTGCCTTCTAGGGGAGGGGAAGGGACTGGGGGTAAAATTTGTAATAGAAAGCTTTGTAAAGATTAATGCTGGGGAACTACCCATACATATGTTATACAAATAAAAAACTTTAATAAAAAATATATATTAGAATTGGGCAGGGGCAGTTAGGTGGCCCAGTGTAGAGCATCAGCCCTGAAATGAGAAGGAACTGAATTCAAATCTGACCTCAGATATTAACACTTCCTAGCTGTGTGACTCTGGGCAAGTCACTTAACCCTAATTGTCTCAGCAAAAAAAAAATAAATAAATAAAATTGGGCAAGCAGAAGCTAATGACTTCATACGACATCAAGAAACAATAAAACAAAGTCAAATGAGTGAAAAAATAAGAAGAAAATGTGAAATATCTAGATTGAGGAGAGATAATATGAGAATTCTTAGACTCCCTGAAAGCCATAATCAAAGAAAAAGCCTAGACAGCATATTTCAAAAAATTATCAAGGAAAAGGATCGTGGTATCTTAGATCCAGACACTAATATAGAAACTGAAGGAATCCACTGATCATCTCTTGAAAGACATTTTAAATTGGGATGCTAATGAACTATTGGTGGAAGTGAACTGGGCCAACTATTTTAGAGGATCATTTAGAACTATGCCCAAAGGCATATGTCTGCATACCCTATGATCCAGCAATATTACTACTAGATCTGTGTCTTAAAAATGAATGAAAAAGGAAAAGGAACTGATATGTATAAAACTATATCAGTTCTTTTTGTGGGGCAAAGAATTGGAAATTGAGGGGATGCTCATTAATTGGAGAATAGCTGAACAAGTTGTGGCATATGATTGTGATTGAGAATTATTGTGTCATAAGAAGTGATGATAGGGATGGCAAAAATATGGCAAGATCTATATGAACTAATACAAAGTGAAGTAAGAAGAAATGAGTAAATGCAATATAGTAATGATGATCAACTGTGAAAGATTTGGCTATTTTGAGCAATAAAACAATCCAAAACAATTCCAAAAGATTTTTGATGAAAAAAAATGCTAGTCACACCCAGGGAGAGAATTGATAACTCAATGCAAATTAAAGTTTTCTCACTGTATTTTTCTTGCTTTTTTATATATGGCTAATGTGAAAATATGTTTTGGAGGGTGGAGCCAAGATGACAGAGAGTAGACAGGTCTTTGAGTTCTTCCTGTCATTCCTCAGAATCAATACCAGATCAAGCCTCTAAACTGATTTTGGAGTAATAGAATCCACAAATATTTGGAGTGTAACAAATTTCCAGCAGAAGATTATTTTGGAAAAACTTTGGGAAAAGTCTGTATCAATTGGGACAGAGGGAGAAGTGCCCAGCATAGGCACAGTTCAAGGAGACTTGGGGTAACGAGACCTTCATACACCTCCATACACCAAGGGAATCTACCAGGAGGCTCTTAGCCAAAATAGAGCAGTGTTAGCTATTCTGTCTTGGTTCAGAAGCCAGTGGATCAGCACACTAGCTGTGAGACCTTCAACAACTACCCATGGCAAATAGTGAGCCCCTGAATCCCAGCATAACAAGTGGGACTTGTCCATGCCCACCCAATTTGGGAAGGGAGCCAGCAGCACCAGCCTCAGGGCAGTTTGAAGCCACTGTCATCTGTAAAGGAAACTTGGAACAATTTCCTCTTTGCCCTAAGAGCACATTTCAACCTTTAAAATGAGCAGAAAAGCAAAAAGAGCTCTAAGGATAGATAGTTATTGTGGAAACAGGGAAGAATAGACCTCAAACCCTAAGGAAACTTAAGGACAAAACATTTCCATATGAGGCCTCAAAAAGTGATATATATGTTGGTCTCCAACTCAAAAGGCTCTTTTGGAAGAATTCAAAAAGGATCTTAAAAGAGAGTTAGAAGAAAAATGGAGAAATGAAATGAGAGTTTTGCAGGAGAGTTTGGAAAAGGAAACACAAATTATTTGAAGAAAATTTAAAAAATACATTTGGTGAAATGGAAAAAGAATAGAACTCCTTAAAAAGAGATTTGGTGAAATGGTAAAAGAAAACAACTCCTTGAAAAATAAAAATTATGTAAAATGGAAACATAGAACAGCTTCTTAAAAATAGAATTGTTGAAATGGGAAAAAAAAACTATGAACTCATTTAAAACTTAAATTGGGGCAGCAGAGCCAAGATGGTGGAGTGCAGACACGACTTTGTGACCTCCTCTGACCTTTCTCTCAGACCAATAGCAGATTAAGCCTCTGAATTGATTTTGGAGTCAAGGCACCCACAAATATTTGGAGTACAACACATTCCTGGAAGTAGTTACCTTGGAGAAGCTTTGGAACAGGTCTATTTCAGACAGGTAGGGGGTCAGTCAGTTTGCAAAACTCAGACAGCAACACAGAGAGGGCAGGAAGCCAGGCAGGAATTCAGAGCATGGCAGTTTCTAAGCACCTGGGAAGTTTCTGTGAGCTTCTTAGGCCACTCTATCCTAATTGCAAGCAGGTGCTTTGGCAGATCTGTCTTGTAAAAGGTAGATTGTAAACCACTGAGAACCCCAGACCTGGCCCCAGTTGCCCAGCATCAGAAATCAATTAGTCGAACTGCCCCAGGGCAAATTAAAGCAGCTGTCGCTCCTTTGCTTTGAACAGACCTCAAGCTTTAAAAAAAATGAATAAAAAACAAAAAAGAACTTTCACCATAAACAGCTTTTATGGAGAGAGAGAGAAGAACAGACCTCAGATCCTGAGGTTCATAAAGGTAAAGCAATTCCAGAGGAAGCCACAAAGGGAGATTTGAGCTGGTTCCCATTTCACAGGACTTTTCTGGAAGATTGCATAAAGAATCTCAAAAGAGAGAAGAAAATTGGGGAAATTAATTGAGATCATTGCAAGAAGGATATAATGTCCTAAAAAAGAGATATGAAAAACAGACCAATTCACTGAAAAACAAAATTGGTGAAATGGAAAAAGACTGCAATGAACAACGACATTCAATTAGCCAGTTAAAAGGTAACGGAAGAAAATAATACATTAAAAATTAGAATTGAACAAATGGAAGTGAATGAATCAATAAGACTTCAAGAATTAGTCAAACAAAAACAAAAACAAAATGAAAAAATATAGAAGAAAATATGAAATATCTCCTAAGAAAAACAACTGACCTGGAAAATAGACATAGGAGGGACAATCTAAAGATTATTGGACTTCCTGAAAACCATGATAAAAAAAAGAACCTAGACAATATCTTCCAGGAAATCATGAAAGAAAACTGCCCTGATGTTTTAGAATTAGAAAGTAAAATCGCCATCGAAAAAATTCACCGATCACTTCCTGAAAAAGACCCCAAAATTAAATCCCCAAGGAAGATCGTGGATAAATTTCAGGACTATTGCACCAAGGAAAAGATATTGCAAGCAGCTAGAAAGAAACAATTCAAATACTGAGGAACTGTAATTAGAAGCATCCAGGATCTGTCAGCTTCCACATTAAAAGATTGAAGGGCCTGGAATCAGATATTCCGAAAGGCAAAGGAACTTGGATTACAGCCAAGAATAAGTAATCCAGCTAGAATGAGCATTATCTTCCAGGGAAGAAGATGGACATTGAATGATATAGGTGACTTTCACCTATTTCTAATGAAAAGACCAGATCTGAACAAAAAATTCGACATCCAAACACAGAACTCAACAGAAGCATAAAAAAGGTAAAAAGGAAAGAACTCTTGAGAACTATATTTCTATTATGGGTATACTTAGAGAATGGGGGTATACTTTGATTTTACTTTGATAATATGAAAAAGTAACTAGAGGTGGAAGGGGTATCATACTGGAAAAAGAGGGAAAAGGAATTAAAATAAGGTTAAAAAAAAGGAGGTAAAAATAAGGTAAAATCTCATGAAGCGGAAAAGAAAACCTAATATAATTGAGGGAAAGAAGGGAGGGGGATGAGCATTGTGTGAATCTTCCTCTCATCAGATTGGGCTCTAAAAGAGAATATCAGACACATTCGGTTTCACAGAGAAACTTGTCCCTCCTTATAAGGAAATGGGAGGAAAAGGAGGAAAAGAAAAGGAAAGACTAATAGAAGGGAAAAATAGAAGAATTAGAGGAAAGGTATAAAAAGGTGGAGGGGCTCTAAAGGAGGGAGGACTGTTTGAAGGAGATGGTCAGCAAAAACAAAATACTGGGGAAGGGGGAAGGGAAGGGGAAAAGAAAGAGAAAAATATAGCTTTGGGTAAATAAGATGACAGAAAATACAGATTTAATTATTTTAACTGTGAACGTGAATGGGATGAACTCTCCCATAAAATGGAAGCAGATAGTAGACTCGATTAAAAGCCAGAATCCTACAATATGTTGTTTACAAGAAACACATCTAAAATATAGAGACACATACAGAGTGAAGGTAAAGAGCTGGAGGAGAATATATTATACTTCAGGCTATTTAATACCATACACTCAACTCCCAAGAAATTATTTTACAGATCTAGAAAAAATAGTAGCAAAGTTTATCTGGAAGAACAAAAGGTCAAGAACTTCAATGGAATTAATGGAAAAAAATGTTAATGAAGATGGCCTTGGTGTACCAGATCTAAAACCATTTGGTACTGGCTAAGAAATAGCAACAGGCATCAAAACCATTTGGTACTGGCTAAAAATATTTGAGTAGTCGATCAGTGGATAGCATAGGATCACAGGACAAACTAGGCAATAACTATAGCAATCTAGTGTTTGGCAAACCCAAAGACCCCCTATTTGATAAAAACTGCTGGGAAAATTGGAAACTAGTATGGAATAAATTAGGGATTGATGCACACCTAACACTACATACCAAGATAAGATCTAAATGGGTTCATGATTTAGTCATAAAGAGTAATATTATAGGGGCAGCTAGGTGGTGCAGTGGATAGAGCACTAGGCCTGAAGCCAGGAGGACCTGAGTTCAAATCTGGTCTCAGACATTTAACACTTCCTAGCTGTGTGACCCTGGGCTAGTCACTTACCCCAATTGCCTAAAAAAAAAGTGATATTATAAGCAAATTAGAGGAACATAGGATAGTTTACCTCTCAGACCTGTGGAGAAGGAAGGAATTTATGTACAAAGAAGAACTGGAACTCTTAACTGAACACCAGATAGATAATTTTGATTATATTAAGTTAAAAGTTTTTGTGCAAACAAAACTAATGCAGACAAGATTAGGAGAGAAGCAATAAACTGGGAAATCATCTTTACATTTAAGGGTTCTGATAAAGGCCTCATTTCTAAAATATAAATGAGAATTGACTCATTTATAAGAATTCAAGCCACTCTCCAATTGATAAATGGTCAAAGGATAGGAACAGACAATTTTCAGATGATGAAATTAAAACTATTTCTAGTCATATGAAAAGGTTCTCCAAATCATTATTGATCAGAGAAGTGCAAATTAAGACAACTCTGAGGTACTACTACACACCTATCAGATTGGCTAAGATGACAGGAAAAGATAGTGACGAATGTTGGAGGGGATGTGGGAAAACTGGGACACATACATTGTTGGTGGAACTGTGAATGAATCCAACCATCGTGGAGAGCAATTTGGAACTAGGCTCAAAAAGTTATCAAACTGTGCATACCTTTTGACCTAGCAGTGTTTCTACTGGTCTTATATCCCAAAGAGATCTTAAAGGAGGGAAAGGGACCCACATGTGCAAAAATGTTTGTGGCAGCCCTTTTTGTAGTGGCTAGAAACTGGAAACTAAATGGATGCATCAATTTGAGAATGGCTGAATAAATTATGATATATGAATATCATGCAATATTATTGTTCTGTAAGAAATGACCAACAAGATGATTTCAGAAAGGCCTGGAGAGATCTGCATGAACTGATGCTCAGTGAAATGAGTAGAACCAGGAGATCATTATACACAGCAACAAGACTATATGATGATCCATTCTGATGGACATGGTTCTCTTCAACAATGAGGTGTGTCAAATCAGTTCCAGTTGTTCAGAGATGAAGAAAGTCATATATATCCAGGGAGAGGCCTGTGGGATCTGAGTGTAGACCACAACATAGCATTTTCATGCTCTCTATTGATGTTTGCTTGCCTTTTTTTTTCCTTCTCAAGTTTTTTTTTCTTGTAGATCTGATTTTTCTTGTACAGCAACATAACTGTATAAATGTGTATACATATATTCAATTTGTCAAGTATTTTAACATAATTAACATGTATTAGACTTCCTGCCATCTAGGGGAGGGGTTGGGGGGAAGAAAGGAAAAATTTGTAACAGAAAGCTTTTCAAGGGTCAATGTTGAAAAATTACCGATGTATGTGTTTTGCAAATAAAAAGCTTTAATAAAAAATTAAATAAAAATAAAAATGAAAAAAAAAAGAAAATGAAAAAACTTCAATTGGCCAGATGCAAAAGGAGATAAAAAAGCTAATGAAGAAAATATTTCACTGAAAATTAGAATTGAACAAATGGAAGTGAATGATTCAATGAGACATCAAGAATAAATCAAATTTTTAAAAAAGAAGAAGAAATAGAAGAAAATGTAAAAAAAAATTGGAAAAACAGCTGAGCTGGAAAATAGATCCAGGAGATGTTTTTTTTTTCCATCATGATTTTCAGGTAGTTCAATAATTCTTAGATTGTCTCTCCTGGATCTAAAAACGTCTTTCAAGAAATCAAGGAAAACTTCCCTGATGTCCTAGAACCAGAGAATAAAATAGCCATTGAAAGAATCCACCAATCATCTCCTGAAAAATACCCTAAAATAAAAACTCCAAGGAATATTGTAGCTAAATTTGAGAATTATTTGATTAAGGAGAAAATACTTCAAGAAGCCAGGGAGAAATAATTCAAAAATCAAGGAGCCACAGTCAGGAGTAACCAGGATCTAGCAGCTTCCACTTTAACGGAGTGAAGGCCCTGGAATATGATATTCTGGAGCACAAAGGAACTTTGGACAACAGCCAAGAATCAGCTGTCCAACAAAATAAAGCATTATCTTTCTTTTTTTTTTAAGCTTTTTATTTGTATAACATATGTATGGGTAGTTCCCCAACCTTGATCTTTACAAAGCTTTCCAATACAAATTTTACCCCCAGTCCCCTCCCCTCCCCTAGATGGCAGGAAGTCCACTACATATTAACAATGTTGAAATGTAAAGCATTATCTTTCAAGCAAAAAGATGGATATTCAATGAAATAGGGGATTTGATTTATTTTTGATGAAAAGACTACAGTTGAACAGAAAATTTAATCTTCAAATACAGAACTCAAGACAAGCATAAAGTACAAAGGGAAGAAAAAGAAAAACTTAAAAAAAAATCTTTCTTTTTTGGGGGGTGATTTTATTAAAGTTTTTTATTTGCAAAACATATGCATGGGTAATTTTTCATCATTGACCCTTGTAAAGCTTTCTGTTACAAATTTTTCCCTCCTTCTCCTCACCCCCCTCCCCTACATGGCAGGAAGTCTAATACATGCTAATTATGTTAAAATAGTTGACAAATCGAATATGTGTATACATATTTATACAGTTATCTTGCTGTACAAAAAAAATCAGATCTACAAGAAAAAAAATCTGAGAAGGGAAACATAATGCAAGAAAATATCAATAGAGTGTGAAAATGATATGTTGTGGTCCACCCTCAGATCCCACAGGCCTCTTCCTGGATGTATTTGGCTTTCTTCATCACTGAACAACTGGAATTGGTTTGAAACATCTCATTGTTGAAGAGAACCATGTCCATCAGAATTGGAATACAGTCTTGTTGTTGCCGTGTATATTGATCTCCTGGTTCTTCTCATTTCACTTAACATTAGTTCATGCAAGTCTCTTCAGGCCTCTCTGAAATCATCCTGCTGGTCATTTCTTACAGAACAATAATATTCCATGACATTCATATACCATAGTTTATTCAGCCATTCTCCAACTGATGGGCATACATTCATAGAAAAACTTTTTTTAACCTTTATATAATATATAAATCCTTATATGGGAAAGATAATATGTTTAACTCTAGTGAGCTGTATCTTTGTAAGAGGTATACTTAGAGGATGTAGTTATAATTTGACTTTATTGTGATGATATGAAAAAGAAACTAGAAGGGCAGCTAGGTGGCACAGTGGGTAGAGCACCAGCCCTGAAATCAGGCAGACCTGAGTTCAAATCTGGCCTTAGACACTTAACACTTCCTACCTATGTGACTCTGGGCAAGTCACTTAATCTCAAATACCTCAGCAAAAAAGAAAGAAACTAGGAGTGGAAAAGGAATTGTACTGAAAGAAGAGGAAAGGAGAGGTAAAATGGGGTAAATTAAATCACACAAAAAGGCAAAAAAAAGACTTATTAAAATTGAGGAAAAGAAGGGAGGGGGTTGAGTATCAAATTTGGTTCAAAGAGAGAATATCAGATATATTTAATTTGATAGAAAAACTTGTCTTACCCTATAGGGAAGTAAAAGGGGAAGGGGAAAGAGGAAAGGGAAAAGGGAGGGGCTGATAGAAGGGAGAACAGAAATAGAAGGGGAAAGTGATAAGAAAGGGAAGAGGGATTGTAAAAGGACAGAGCAGATTGAGGGAAGTGGTGGTCAGAAGCAAAACACTGGGAAGGAGGGAATGGGGAAAGGAAAGAGAAAAGTATAACTTGGGAAAAATAAGATGGTGGGTGGAAAATACAGAGTTAGTAATTTTAATTGTGAATGTGAATGGGATGAACTCTCCCACAAAATGGATGCAGATAGCAGACTAGATTAAAAGCCAGAATCCTACAATATGTTTACAAGAAACAAATTTGAAGCAGAGTGATACATACAGAGTAAAGGTAAAAGACTGAAACAGAATCTACTATGCTTCAGCTGAAGTAAAAAAAAAAAAGCAGTGATATCAAACTTGATCTCAGTTCAAGCCAAAGCAAAAATAGGTTAAATCAAAAGAGATAATGAAGGAAATTACATTTTGCTGTAGGGCACTGTAGATAATGAAGTAATATCAATACTAAACATATATGCACCAAGTGGTATAGCATCCAAATTCCCAGAGAAGTTAAGAGAGCTGCAAGAAGAAATAGCAAAACCATACTAGTGGGGGATTTCAATCTTACTTTATCAGAATTAGGTAAATCAAACCACAAAATAAATGAGAAAGAAGTTAAGGAAGTAAAGAGAATTTTAGAAAAGTTAGGTATGTTTTACCTTAAGAGAAAATTGAATGGGGACAGAAAGGAATATACTTTTTTTTCTCAGTGGTACATGGAATGTATAGAAAAATTTAATGTAATAGGGCATAAAAATCTCAAAATCAAATGCAAAAGGTAGAAATAGTAAGTGCATCTTTTCCAAATCATGATGCAACAAAAATTACATCTAATAAAGGGCCAGGGGAAAATAGATTAAAAAAATTAATTGGAAACTACATAATCTAATCCTAAAGAATGAGTGGGTGAAAGAACAAATCATAGACACACTCAATAATTCCATCCAAGAGAATGACAACATATCAAAATTTATGGGATGTAGCTAAAGCAGTTCTTGGGGGAAATTTTATATCTCTAAATGCTTATTTGCATAAAACAGAGAAAGAGAAGATCAATGAATCAAGTGTGCAACTAAAAAAAAAGATAGAAAAAAAAACAAATAAAAAACCCCCAATTAAATACCAAATTTGAAATTCTGAAAATGAAAGGGGAGATTAATAAAATTGAAAGGAAGAAAACTATTGAACTAATAAATAAAACTTTGGTTTTATGAAAAAAACCAACAAAATAGATAAACCTTTAGTGAATTTGATTAGAAAAAGGAAAGAAGAAAATCAAATTGCTAGTATAAAAAATGAAAAGGGTAAACTTTCCACCAGGGAAGAGGAACTTAGAACAATAATTAGGAGTTATTTTGCCCAATTGTATGCCAATAAATCTGATAATCTAAGTGAAATGGATGAATATTTACAAAAATGTAGATTGCCCACATTAATAGAGGAGAAAATAAAATATTTTCATAATCCCATTTAGAAAAAGATATTTAACAAGCTATAAATCAACTCCCTAAGAAAAAATCTCCAGGGCCAGATGGATTTGCAAGTAAATTCTACCAAACATTTAAAGAATAATTAATTCCAATACTATGCAAACTATTTTAAAAAATAAGGAAAGAAACATAGATATGGTGCTGATACCTAAACTAGTTAGGGTTAAAATAGAAAGAAAATTATAGACCAATTTCCCTAATGAATATTGATGTAAAAATTTTAAATAAAATATTAGCTAAGAGATTACAGCAAGTTATCACCAGGATAGTACACCATATCCAAGTAGGATTTGTATCAGGAATGCAGGGCTGTTTCAATATCAGAAAAACTATTAGTATAATTGACTATATCAATAACCAAACTGGTAGAAATCATATTATCTCAATAGATGCAGAAAAAGCATTTGGCAAAATCCAATACTCATTTCTACTCAAAACACTACAGAGCATAGGAATAAATGGAGTTTTACTTAAAATGATCAGTTGCATTTATTTAAAACCATAAGCAAGCATTATATGTAATGGGGATAAACTGGAAGCATTCACAATAAGATCAAGGGTGAAACAAGGTTGCCCATTCATTACTATTCAATATTGTATTAGAAATGTTAGCTTTGGCAATAAGAGAAGAAAAAGAAATTAAAAAATTAGAGTAGATAATGAAGAAATCAAATTATCATTCTTTGCAGATGATTTGATGATATACTTAGAAAAATTACTAGAAACAAATTAACAATATTAGCAAAGTTGCAGTTTACAAAATAAATCCACATAAATTATGACAGTTTCTATATGCTACCAAAAAAGTCCAGCAGCAAGAGATACAAAGAGAATTCTATTTAAAATAACTGTAGATCTAACCTCCCCTCAAACCAACAAAATATGAAGCCTCTAGACTGATTCTGAAGCAAAAAAATCCACAATACCCGGAGAACAACACGATTCTAGAAGAAGATACTCTGGAAGAACCTCAAAACAGGTCTGTTTTAATGGGGCAGGGGGTGGCCTACTGAACCCAGACTGCAGCACAGGGAGACCGGGGCAGGGAGCTGGAGCAGGGAGCTGGAACAGGAGTCAGAACAGGAGTGGGAGCGTTGTGCTTTTCACACACCTGGTAGTCTTCTGCGAGCCTCTTGGAACAATTTGTCCTGATTGTGGGCAGGTGGTTTGGAGGATCTGCCTTTTGAGGGGGATAGATTGTGAACCACTGAACCCCTGATGAGCATCGTAACTAGCTGCCATTACACAGCACCTTAATGCAATCAATCAAACAACAGGTCTGATAAGCACCAGAAATAATTCAATCAGCGGAGCTGCCCAGCCCTGACATAATTCAATCAGCAGAACTGCCCCAGGGCAAATTAAAGCAGCTGTCCCACCTTTGCCCTAAACAGACCTCACACCTTTAAAAAAAAATGAATAAAAAACCAAAAAGAGCTCTCACCATAGACAACTTTTATGGAGAGAGGGAAGAACAGACCTCAAATCCTGAGGCCCCTAAAGGTAAAGCAACTCCAGAAAAAGCCCCAAAGAGAGACATAAATTGGTCTCCATGTCACAAGGCTTTCTTTGAAGATTGCATAAAAAATCTTAAAAGAGAGTTAGAAGAAACATGGGGAAACGAAATGAGATCACTGCAAAATAAAATAGAAAAAATGGAAAAAGAATGCAGTGAACAAAAAAATGTAATTGGTCAATTGCAAAAGGAACTAAAAACAGTAAATGAAGAAAATAAGACATTAAAAATTAGAATCGAACAATTGGAAATTAATGACTCATCAAGACTTCAAGAATCAGTTGAACAAAAACAAAAAAATGAAAAGATAGAGAAAAACATGAAATATCTCCTAGGAAAAACAACTGACCTGGAAAATAGATCTAGGAGAGACAATCTAAGGATTATAGGGCTTCCTGAAAGCCATGATGAAAAAAAGAACCTGGACACTATATTCCAGGAAATCATAAAAGAAAACTGCCCTGATATTTTACACCCAGAAGGCAAAATACTCCTTGAAACAATCCACCGATCACCTCCTGAAAGAAACCCAAAAATTAAGTCCCCCAGAAATATCGTGGCTAAATTCCAGAACTATCATACCAAGGAAAAGATATTACAAGAAGCCAGAAAGAAACAATTTAAATATCGGGGAGCTACAATTAGGATCACACAGGACCTAGCAGCTTCTACTTTGAAGGATCTAAGGGCCTGGAATCAGATATTCCGAAGGGCAAAGGAACTTGGATTACAGCCAAGAATAAGTTACCCAGCTAGAATGAGCATTATCTTCCAGGGAAGAAGATGGTCTTTCAATGATATAGGAGAATTTCACCTATTTCTACTGAAAAGACCAGAACTGAACAAAAAATTTGATCTACAAACACAGAACACAAGAGAAACATAAAAAGGTAACAAGAAAAAATAACTCTTGAGAACTATATTTATGTTATAGATACTTATAGAATGAGGGTTGATTTTATGAATTGATTATTACATTATGATTATGATATGTTTACTGTGATTTTATGATTATTATCATATGATTACTGTGATTTTATGATTATTATGATATGTTTATTGTGATTTTATGAATCTTATGATATGATAAACTGAAAAAGAAATTAGAGGTAGAAAAGGGATAACACTGGAAGAAAAGGAAAAGGAGGTAAAATAAGGGAAATTACATCACATGTAGAGGCAAAGAAAACCTATAATGATTGAGGGGAGAAAAGGGAGGGGAATGAGAATTGGGTTAATCTCCATCTCATCAGATTTGGCTCAGAGGGAATAATAGACGTACTTATTAGGAAACGGGAGGAAAGGGGGGGAAAAGGGGGGGGGGGGGGCTCTAAAGGGGAAGGATTGTTTGAGGGAAGTGGTTTTCAAAAGCAAAATAGTAGGGAGGAGGGAAAGGGGATAAGAAAGAGAAAAGCATAAGCTAGGGTAAATAAGATGACAGGAAATACAGAATTAGTTATTTTAACTGTGAATGTCAATGGAATGAACTCTCCCTTAAAGCAGAAGCAGATAGCAGAGTGGATTAAAAACCAGAATCCAACAATATGTTGTATACAAGAAACACATCTAAAACATAGAGATACATACAGGGTGAAGGTAAAAGGCTGGAGCAGAATCTATTATGCTTCAGGTGAACAAAAAAAAGCAGGGGTAGCAATCCTGATCTCAGACCAAGTAAAAGCAAAGATAGACTTAATTAAAAGAGACAAAGAAGGAAATTATATCTTCCTAAAGGGTACCATAGATAATGAAGCAATATCAATACTAAACATATATGCACCAAGTGGTATAGCATGGAAATTCCTAGAGGAAAGGTTCAGAGAGATGCAAGAAGAAATAGACAGCAAAACTATAATAGTGGGGGATCTCAACCTCCCTCTCTCAGAACTTGATAAATCAAACCACAAAATAAATAAGAAAGAAGTTAAGGAGGTAAACAAAATGTTAGAAAAGTTAGGTATGATAGATCTTTGGAGGAAATTAAATGGAGACAGAAAGGAGTTTACGTTTTTCTCAGCAGTCCATGGAACTTATACAAAAATTGACCATGTGCTAGGACACAAAAACCTCAAAATCAAATGCCGGAAGGCAGAAATAATAAATGCATTTTTTTCAGATCATGACGGAATAAAAATCACATGCAATATAAGGCCAGGAGAAAATAGACCAAAAAGCAATTGGAAACTAAATAATTTTATCCTAAAGAATGAATGGGTGAAACAGCAAATTACAGACACAATTACTAATTTCATTCAAGAGAATGACAATAATGAGACCACATACCAAAATTTGTGGGATACAGCCAAAGCGGTAATAAGGGGAAATTTTATATCTCTAGATGCTTATTTGCATAAAATAGAAAAAGAGAAAATCACTGAATTGGGCTTGCAACTAAAAAAGCTAGAGAAAGGACAAATTAAAAACCCCCAATCAAATACCAAACTTGAAATCCTAAAAATAAAAGGAGAGATTAGTAAAATTGAAAGTAAAAAAACTATTGAATTAATAAATAAAACTAAAAGTTGGTTTTATGAAAAAACCAACAAAATAGATAAACCTCTAGTTAATTTAATTAGAAAAAGGAAAGAGGAAAATCAAATTGTTAGTCTCAAAAATGAAAAGGGAGAACTTTCCACCAATGAAGAGGAAATTAGAGCAATAATCAGGAGTTACTTTGCCCAACTGTATGCCAATAAATTTGATAACCTAAGTGAAATGGAGGAATATCTACAAAAATATAGATTGCCCAGATTAACAGAAGAGGAAATAAATTACTTAAATAGCCCCATTTCAGAAAAAGAAATAGAACAAGTCATTAATCAACTCCCTAAGAAGAAATCCCCAGGACCAGATGGATTTACATGTGAATTCTACCAAACATTTAAAGAACAGTTAACTCCAATATTATATAAACTATTCGAAAAAATAGGAAATGAAGGACTCCTACCAAACTCTTTTTATGATACAGACATGGTACTGATACCTAAACCAGGTAAAACAAA
>JAJPUD010003109.1:254811-268240 GCA_023553655.1 Myrmecobius fasciatus | reverse complement strand
TGAGAAGATAGGAACACAGGGGCTTTGCTAGTGGAGCTAATGAATCAATATAACTGTCTGGGAACACAAATTTAAAGTTATGCAAATAAAGTGACTAAAATGTTAATACTTTTTGACTCAAAAATTCCATTGCTAGGCTTATATTCTTCGATAAGAAGAAAGTTCCCATATGCACCAAACACAAATTCTAATAATGAAAAGGAACATGCATAGATGAAAAAAAGAAATATGAAGACATACTCATCCCATCCCTTTCCCAGAAGCTGGGTGGTACAGTGAGTGCTGAAAGCCTGGATTCAAGTTCAAATTTGAATTCAGACATTTACTAGCTATATGACTCTGGGCAAGTCACTGAATCTGTTTGCCTTAGTTTCCTCATCTACAATGGGGATAACAATAATACCTATTTCAGGGGAGAATCAGAAGAGATGATGTTAATTATCACTGTCAACAACTTTGTTGTCATCATCAAATTTTTCAATGAGTTGGTCAGTGATCTATTTCTTTTTTTTATTCTTTCCAAAAATAATTTGTTACATGAGATGAAAAAAATTTTGGTGATGTTAAAGAAGACAGTAAAAGTTTATTTAAAAAAAGAAAAAGTAGTATATAATGTAAATCTGTATCTTAGTGTGCAGTACTTTTTCTGTTTTCTACTGTGCATAAGAAAATGCCCGTTTAATCTGGTGTTTATTACATTAAGAATGTTTAAAACAGATGAAAAACATATTGGGGACAAAAGTCAAAGCCAAACAAGGAAAATACTGCCATCTGGTATATTTTGATAAGCTAATGATGACAGAGAAAAGATATAACTAACAACTTTAATTTTGTTTTCTCACCCTACCAAAGAGAATGACCTTCAGACAGGAAAAGATACAACAAATTGTAGTGCAAAGAAAATGAAAGATGCTAAGATACTCAGCACCAACACATTCAAGTTACCAGACCCAGATGAACTAACATCTCAGAATGCTGAGCAAACCAACACGTAAAACACAGAGAATCATCAATTTTCATAGGTAACAGGAAAAAAGCAGAGACTGTACCAACATTAGAAAAGGGAAGCAGAGTAGATGATTCAAAATATAGATTTTTATAAGCTTGACTTCAATTCCTGGCAAAATTTAGAAAAATATTCTCCTTTTTGTGAGGAGAATGTCTCACATATAACCTAACATATGATAAAAGCACTGGAGAGTTGCAAATGTTTGCTGAGATCTAAGATAATAATTGCCAAGCAGGGAATTAAGGAAGACTTCATGGAGGAGGCTGCATGAAAAAGGAATCCGAGATGGGCTTTAGCAGGTGAGGAGAGGGAGGATAATCCAGGTGTATGAAACACCAAGTAAAACACATCCATTTGGAACAGAACTGGGAATGTTTATGGGTCAAAGAATGATCAGTTTTGCCCGGAGCACATGGAAAGGAGTAGTCAGTCAGAAAGTATTTATTAAGTGGCCAGTATGTGTCAAGCACAGTACTAAGCCCTAGGGATACAAAGACAGGCAAAGGACAGTCCCAGCCCTTGGAGCTTACATCTAATGGAGGAGACGATATGGAAATGCAGTTATACAAAATGGGAAGGCACTAAAAAGTGATTGGGAAAAGCTTCTTGTAGAAGGTAGGATTTTAGTTGAGATCTGATGAAAGCCAAGGAAGCCAAGAAGTGGTGATGAAGAGGAAGATCATCCCAGGTATCCAGAGAAAATGCCAAGAGAAGAAAAGTGGGATGTGTTGTTCCTGGAAAAGCAAGGAAGACAACTGGTAAACTGTTAAGTCTCTTAATGGAATGATTTTTGGTTTTTGTCTTGGCATCCTAGAAGTCCAACGTGACTGGCTGCACAAAATGTGAGCTTAATAAACATTTGATAACTGAACATATATGTGAAGTGTAGCTTTAGTATCCCTACTAAAGAAAAACAGGAAAGGCGTGTAGGAATACTTTTTAATTGTCCAGGTTATTAGAGAATGAAATGTTTCTTGAGAATAAAAGGAGTTATTACAAAGAAAAAAACATCTGAAAAAGCAAAGAAACACTGAGGCAGGCAAAGGACTGAGGAACACTTGGAAATAATAGGTATGAAGTTGGGTAGAGGAGAGAAGGATGGAGGAAAGGAGAGGTAATTTGAACCTTCTTATATTCATTAGAATTTAATTTCCTTGAGATCAGGGTCTGTTTTGCTTTAGCCGTTCCCTCCTCAGCATTTAGCACAGTGCCTGGAACATGATAGATATTTAATTTATAAATGCTTGCTGACTGATGCAACTTCACAGGTAATGTTAAGGGAGAGATCATTTAAGAGGAGTCAGAGGAAAAAAAACCAATTAGGGACAACCAGTGACTCCCTGTTGAGAGGTTATGAGGCAGCTATTTCTCAATCGGCTATCAATAGCAGAAGTCTGCTGTTTTCCCAGGTCATAAACTTGGGAAGCTATGAACAAATATCCAGAAATTTGTCACAAGTGCTCCTTCTGCAACTGAGATTCTGTCAGAAACATTCCCACCTTTAAAGAGTGGCAGATGCTGATTTTACCTCACCACACTCAGTAGACATAAGAAGAGTGGAAGAGGGATCCCCATTCTCCTGAGAACATCCTCCTTCCCTGATCTTAACCTGCAAAAAGTGGCTGACACTCGTTTAACCCAAATGGGAAAAAGGAAGGAAGGAAGCTCTACTGGAAGAACTGGAGTGAGATCCTAGCATGGGTGGCTGTACTGGAACTGAAGAAAAAGGAATTAAAACGCCAAGAGCCCCCTTTTTTACTCTAAGGAGACACTCTGTTTTTTCAGAGCTAAGTTCCAAACATGCAAGCTATGCCCTAAGTTTGGCATGACAAAAGTCCTTTCACCCTTTGGATAAACTCTGCTGCAGCAAAATTATAGAACTACCCTATATGGTCCCTAAGCTCAGACAAGCACCTGTAGGAAACACATTCTGGTCATGAATCAAACTGGCCTCACCGTTGCTGTTACCCCTTCACTGTCTTGGCTCCAGCCCACTGAGAGTTACTTTGTCCAACCATTAATATATATATCAAAAGTTTGCCTTGCTAGAATGGATGCTCCTGGAGGACACCCTGACATCCATGTGTGCTTTCTCTCCTCCAACAAAATAAAGGTTTTTTGAGGAGGAAATCCTCAGAGAATAAAAAAGTCTTTTCAATATTTTAAGACAAAGAAAAATGTATCAATGCCTGATAAAATATAGTTCTGTAGACTGCCAAGAGATTAAGGAATATCAACAACAAATTCCAGAATGATTTAAAAAAATAATACAATGTGAATAAAAATTCTTAGGGAAGTTTAATTTTTAATAATTTCAGAAGCACAAATGCTACAAATCCCCCAAGAAAAGGGTTGTTGTCATTCTAGTTAATTTTAGACTTTGCCTTTACAATCTAAATCTTAAAAATTTAAAAAAAAAAAAAAGAAAATAAGGTTTTCAATTCATGCACAATCATTTTATATGACTACAAAAGAAAATGTCTTATAAAGGTAAATCAGGCTTCTATGAATCTACTGGTCTGAAAAAATGTTATCTAGGAACTGTTGCATAATTAGAGGATGCCCTGTTTTGTTAAAATTAAAAATTTAGTATTCAAATTTCACAAAACTAAGATGTTAAAGAAATTTAAATTGTCTTTCAACAAGTTTATCTTTTGTAAGTTTGTAGCTTTTATACTTTGCTTAGTAATAATTCACATAGGACAAGTACCTATAGGGTTCCTATAACTGGAATATGATTTTTATTTCTCAATCAAGAGAAAAATAGATAAATGGGGGAGGATGGGAAGACATTAAAGAGTAGCACTATATATTCAAAAGGTATTTTCATGAAAGAAAGCTTAAGAACAAGATGGAAGCATGGTAGAGAACATCTGAATGACGATCAATGGAATAAACAGCAACAGTCAACACACCTCTCAGATTGGCTAAAATAACAGTAAAAGATCGCTGGAAGTTCTCCACACCAATGGAAACCTAAATTCAACCTGATTTCAGTGGTCATATCATGACTGTAAATTTACTCATATTAGCATTATGTTATATGGACAGACTATAGGCTTCATTAAACCTTAACTTTAATGTAAGCTTCTAGGAGAATCAGGACTCCATTATATTCACATTGTACAGAACCCTAGCAAACTGGAAGATCAGCAAATATCAAGAAACAAACGAACAATGTTCAACAAATTGATGTCCATAAGGTATAAATATAAAACTGAGGTGAATCACATTGTGGTTACAGAATTAAAACACATATTTTTTTGGGATCCCTGAAATTTCCCTGTAAACTCTTTTTTATGTCAGAATAATCTTACTTTTATAAAAACATTTCATGGGACATGAATTTCACAGATAGGAGGTCCTTGAGAGACCATGCAATTCAATTTGTATCTGAAAGAAATCTTGTCTATGACATACCAGGCAAATGGTTTATGCAAACTAAAACTGAGCAATTTTTAAATCATTTCCATTATTCTATGGAACTATATGCTAAGTCTTAAATAATAAGGGGTCTATAGAAATCTATGGAGTGAATTTCACAAGGACAAACAAATCATGACAAAAGAGACCTATGGCAGAATGCTTGATCATCTGGTATGAGCAGGAGCCATGCCTCTTTGCTGCCTACCCAGATTTCCTATCAATTGAACAAAATGGAAGGTCCTTGATATCAAAAGAGTAAGAAGCACAACTGCAAAATAATCTTTAGATAATCTATTGTTATTTTTATGTTGTAATTTGTCATTCCAGCCATTTCCATTAAAATTTCCAATAAGACACTTTACTAAAATGAACAAAAAACCCAAGGAAGAATTTTTTTATGACTTGAATTTGTCCTTTAACAGCGAGTCAATTTTGATGTAAACTGGGGTCAAAAAGCTACCTTTTTGTCTTTTGTTAATTTCCTTAACAAATCACTTGGGAGGAATATTGTGGAGGTGATTTTTGATCAGGTAAGCATAGGACTAGATGGTCTTTAAGGTCCTTTTCAATTCAACTCATTGTCATTACAATCACCTCAATCAAAATATCTAGATAACTAGAACTTGACCACTTGAATTTGTCTTAATAGCAAGTCAATTTTGATATAAATATTAAGAGTTAAAATCCTTACTTCTTGTCATTTCTTCATTTCCTTTATATATTGTTTGCTTCAGCTGTTCAATTCTCAACTTACAGGACATTATTTTCCATCTCTGAAAAAATAACACATAATAAATATTTGAGAAATTCAAATTTTATGATGAATAAAAATCTCTTTAATTTGGAAATGTTTCTTCTTGAACAAGATTAAATATAACTTTCCCAAAATGGAACAAGTCTCAGGTGGCTAGAGTGTTTCTGGGAAATGTTAAAATCTCCCAACTACTCAATACTAGATGCTCTATAACAAATCAAATAAACTTTACTGAAGTTGAGCTGCCATCCTCTAAAATCAAAAAAGTCCCACTAGTTATCTAGTTTTCCTAGATAAGGACAATTACAAATACATTAAAAATAAAAACTCAGGTGACTTCCTTGTAGAAAGATTTATTTTAAAAAAGAAAAAGCCTTGAAATATGAAATGTCAAATTTAAAGAATTATAAAAATTAAATAAGAAAAATTTTTAATTTTTTAAAATAAAATTTGTTTAAAAATTTCCATAACTCACCAACTGATCTGTTATCCACTTTCCTTCCATAATGGCCTTAAGCACACTATAAAGGAGAAAAACAAATATTAAAGTCAACTATGAAATAATATTTCACCAGTAAGAAGTAGATTTTTTTTGAAGAATAACATTTTTTATGTTTGTAGCAGCTATTTTTGTAGCGGCAAGAAACCGGAAATTAAGTGGATGCCCATCTGCTGGAAAATGGCTAAACAAGTTATGATATATGAATGTAATGAAATATTACTGTTCTATAAGAAATGATGAGCAGGCTGGAAAGACTTACATGAACTGATCCTAAATGAAACGAGCAGAATCAAAAGAACACTAGCAACAGGATTATGTGATAATCAACTGTGATGGACTTGGCTCCTCTCAACAATGTAGTGATTCAAGGCAATTCTAATAGACTTATGGAAAATGCCATGCACTTCCAAAGAGAATTACAGAGACTAAATGTGAATCAAGGCATAGTATTTTTACTTTTTTTTTTGTTGCTGGTCATGGATCCCTTTGGCAAACTAGTAAAAGCCTATAACTCTTTTCTTAGAACAATGCTTTTAAATGCAAAAAATTGTTTAGTTATTTCTGTATTATTCAATTCTTTGTGGACCCATTTGTGGTTTTCTTGGCAAAAATACTGGAATAGCTGTCCATTTTCTTCTGTAGCTCATTTTACAAATGAGCCAACTGAGAAAACAGGGCTAAGTGATTTATTTATCCAGGGTCACACTGCTAGTAAGTGCTGGGGCTGAACAGACCCAGCAATCTATTGTTCCATAAAATAAAATACAAAGCACTGTTTTGTTGTTGTTGTTACAACTGGGGTCAAGTGACTTGCCCAGGGTCACACAGCTAGAAAGCGTTAAGTTTCTGAGTCCACATTTGAACTCAGGTCCTCCTGACTTCAGGGCTGGTGCTCTATCCATTGCATCATCTAGCTGCCCCAATACAAAGCACTGTTAATGGAAACCATTTATCTTGAAATAGTTATAGAAGTATTATTAAAGTGAGACCAGTAGGCCAGTTTAAGGAACTTAGTAGATTAATTTAACTGAAGACAAAGATTCATGCAGGAAATTAACACAAGATTAGTTTGGAAAGATAATTGTGATTAGCTACCACTAGCTTTTGCTTAATCACCCTCAAATCGTTCTGAGACTTGCAGCTACACATTTACTATTGTTTCTACCAGCATCCTACCACAGATACGATTCTAAGATTTACTAGCTATCCAATCTTTCTCCAAGTTAACCTCTTTAGAGAGCCATATTTTGATCCTACTTCCCAAAACACACTTCTGGGAATGGGTAGAGAAAAAACATTTTCCCCAGATTTAACTACCACCACCACATTCTGCATACCATATAACAGATACAGACAAATTTTGCCAAATGGCAAATGAATACTCTGCAAATAACCAACTTACTCTTTTCGGAATTCATCCTGCTTGCTTTTAAGATGGCTTAATCTCTCCTTCTTGTCTACAAACCTGTAAGAAACAAAAAACAATTCTTCTGTTATATATACTTTCTAAGTTTAATGAAGTAAATGAATTGTTAAAAGCTGGTAGTCTTAGCAATTTCATCTTAGAAAAATTTATATTAAAAATAACTAAACTTGTTATATGATCCAAAGTATTACTAATACCTCAAGTAATTTAATGTTTAACAAGACCAAAGACCCCAAATTTTGGGATAAGAATTCACTATTTGACAAAAACTGCTGGGAAAATTGGAAACTAGTATGGCAGAAACTAGGCATTGACCCTATACCAAGATAAGGTCGAAATGGGTTCATGATCTAGATATAAAGAATGATTTAAACAAATCAGAACATAGGATAATTTACCTCTCAGATCTGAGAAGAAGGAAGGAATTTTTTTTTTAAATTTTATTTTATTTGCATAACATATGTGTGGGTAATTCTTCAACAATAACCCTTACATAGCTTTCCGTTACAAATTTTTCCCCCCAACTCCCCACCCCTCCCCTAGATGGCAGGATATCCACTACATGTTAATTATGTTAAAATATTGGCAAATCGAATATATGTATACATATTTCCAAACTTATCATTGTTGTGCAAGAAAAATCTTATCTACACAAACGATATATCAGATAAAGGAAACACAATGTAAGCAAACATCAATCAAGGAGTATGAGAATGTTATGTTGTGGTCCACATTTCGCATCCCTCTCTCTGGGTGTATATGGCTTTCTTCAGTGAACAATTGGAGGTGGTTTGAAACATTTCATTGTTGAAGAGAGCCATGTCCATCAGAATTGATCATCATATAGTCTCGTTGTTGCCATGTATAATGATCTCCTGGTTCTGCTCATTTCACTCAGCATCAGTTCATGTAAGTCTCTCCAGGCCTCTCTGAAATCATCTTGCTGGTCATTTCTTACAGAACAATAATATTCCATAATATTCATATACCATAATTTATTCAGCCATTCTCCAATTGAAGGGCATCTATTCAATTTCCAGTTTCTAGCCACTACAAAAAGGGCTGCCACAAACATTCTTGCACATGTGGGGCCTTTTCCTGAAGGAAGGAATTTGTGACCAAAGAAGAATTGGAGATTATTGATCACGAAATAGATAATTTTGTTTATATCAAGTTAAAAAGATTTTGTACAAATAAAATTGGGAAAACATTTTTACATTTAAAGGTTCTTATAAAGGCCTCATTTCTAAAATATATAGAGAATTGACTCAAATTTATAAGAATTCAAGCCATTCTACAATTGATAAATGGTCAAAATATAGGAACAATTTTCAGATGAAGAAGTTGAAACTATTTCTAGTCATATGAAAAGGTGCTCCAAATAATTACTGATCAGAGAAATGCAAATTAAGACAACTGAGATGCCACTACACACCTGTCAGATTGGCTAAGATGACAGGAAAATATAATGACAAGCAGGGATGTGGGAAAACTGCAACAATGATACACTGTTGATGGAAACTGTGAATGGATCCAACCATTCTGGAGAACAGTTTGGAATTACGCTCAAAAAATTATCACACTGTGCATACCCTTTGACCCAGCAGTATTTCTACTGGGTTTATATCCCAAAGAGATCTTAAAGGAGAGAAAGGGACTTACACGTGCAAGAATGTTTGTGGCAGCCCTTTTTGTAGTGGCTAGAAACTGGAAACTGAATGGATGCCCATCAATTGGAGAACAGCTGAATAAATTATGGTATATGAATGTTATGGAATATTATTTTTCTGTAAGAAATGACCAGCAGGACGATTTCAAAAAAACCTGGAGAGATTTACATGAACTGATGCTGAGTGAAATGAGCAGAATCAGATCATTATACACGACAACAAGAAGATTATATGATGATCAATTCTGATGGACATGGCTTTCTTCAACAATGAGATGATTCAGACCAGTTCCAATTGTTTTGTGATAAAGACATTTATACCCAGAGAGAAGACTGTAGAAACTGAGTCTGGTTCACAACATAGCATTTTCACTGTTTTTGTTATCATTTGCTTGCATTTTATTTTGTTTCTCATCTTTTTTCTGGTTTGATTTGATTTTTCTTGTATAACTATGTATGCATATATTGAATTTAACACATATTTCTACCATGTTTAACATATATTGGACTACTTGCCATCTGGGGGAAGGGATAGGGAAATTGGAACACAAGGTTTTGCAAGGGCTAACGTTGAATAATTCTCCAGGCATATGTTTTGAAAAATAGAAAGCTTTAATAAAGGGGAAAAAAACCAACAACACCCTATTCTCAGCCTAGAAAGCAGAGCTAAACAGTTAACTGGCATCAACAAGATTTTATACATTTTTATATGTAAATGGTTGAAGCTTTTGAAATCAGAATGATTTCAAGGCAGAAGATTTCAACGTAGATGACCTCTCAAATTTTATTCTAAACTCTATGATTCTATGAACTATCTTGTGGCCATAGAAACTCAGCAGTTTTAAGCACATAGTACCCAGTTCTCCAAGATCTTAAAATATGTCAAAAATATTAAATATGTCAAATATCAGGAAAAAGGACTTGTGATATCCAATAGAAAGCAGAATAGTATACTTACCAAGTAATTTTGATTGAATCCAATTACTAGCATTATGGCAATTTTAATCATTTATTTGTGTAATTGTATATAAGACATTATGAAGAGAGAATCATCCTCTAAGACACGAAGACCTAAGTTCAAGTCCTACCTCTGACATAATAGCCTTTTGACTGATATGTCACTTACCTTCTTTGTAGGCAACTCTCAAGACTAAGTTTTGTAAAGGTGTTACCCAGAGCATACAATATTAGACTTAAAACTGAAAAAATCTGAGTTCAAATCTAGCCTCAGACACTAACTGTGTGATGCTGAGCAAGACACTAAACTTTTTGTCTCAATTTCTTCATTTGTAAAATAAAATAACATTAATCTATCTTTTAAGGTTATAAGAGTAAAACATGACATTAGTAAAACATTTAGTAAACTTTATAACACTATGTAAATGCTATCATAATCATCATTTAATTATCATCTTGCTTGCAATCCATCTTTCACAATAGCTGCTTCCTTAAGCACAAATCTAACCATATCAGTCCCCTAACTCAGAAATATTCAGTGGCTCCCTATTAGGAGGGAGTGACATGATTGGACCTACGCTTTAGGAAAATTACTTTAGGGGCTGAATGTAAGATGGATTGAAATGGAGACTTGAGATAGGCAGAACCAGAGATAGACAATTGCAGAGGTCTGAGATGATGAGGCCTGTACTACAGAGGTGGCAATGTCAGAGTAGAGGAGGAAGCTTATTCAAGAAATGTTACAAAAGCAAAATCAACAGGCCTTGGCAACAGTTTGGATATGGGAGGTGAGAAAAAATGAGTTCAGGATGACTTCAAAGTTTCAAGCTTGAGATGCCTTTTACAATAATAGGGAAGGTAGAAAAGTAGGTGAAGATTTAAGGGGAAAAATAAATAAATGGGTTCTGGTTTGGACATAATGAATTTAAGAAATCTACTAGATATGCCATTTGACAAAAAAGACTAAGACTGAAGGTCAGCAGAGAGACTGGGACAGGAAAGGTAGATGTGAGAATCATCAGCATAGATGGACAATTAAATCGATGAAAGCTCATGAGATCACCAAATGAAGTTATATGGAGGGAGAAAAGAGCTCAGGAAAGAACCTGAGGGATCCTATCCTGGGGGAATCCTGAGTTAGGAAGCATAATCTGCAGGAAGATCCAGAAAAAGAGATAAAGGAAAGTTGAAGGGAAAAACCTGGAAAGAAGTGATTATCAAGGAGAGCGGATCAACAGTAATAAAGGTTGCAGAAAGGTCAAGGAGAATGAGGGTAAAAGAAAAGGTCACTGGATTTGGCAACTGAAATCACTGGTAAGTTTGAAAAGAGCAATTTTGGTGGAATGACAAAGTCAGAAATCAGATTTGAAGGAGTTAAGATGTGAGGAGAGAAAGTAAAGGCCTTATTATGCTGCCTTTTCAAAGAGTTTAGCTACAAAGGATAGATGAGAAATAGGGCAATAGATAACTGAGAAGGAAGGATCAAGTGAGGGTTTTTCAGAATAAAGGAGACATGAGTATGGTTGTAGGCAGCAGAAAATGAGCTGATTGAGAAAAAGAGATTGAAAATAAGTAAAAATGGAGGTGACAGTCTGTTGGAGGACATAAGATGGAACAAAGAGAGTTCATCATGTCAAACAAAGGTAAGAGAGAGAGAAGAGGCATCTGAGTGACAGAAGATGAAGAAAGAAGAGTTTACAGTGAATGGCTTCAATTTTTTTCTCTAAAATAAAAAGCTAAGAGAGTGGAGGTAGGGGTGGGAATAGAGCCATGGGAGGTTTGAGGGCAGTGAAAAGGCTGGAAGGGCTGCAGAGAGTGAGTCAATAAGGGATATATAGTACTGCCTAGCAGCAGTGAAGGCCCAGTCAAGGTTATGTAACACAATTTATAATGAATTCAGTAAAAATGGTTGTGGTTCATTCAGCAGAAAAAAAGGCAATAAAATATGGGACTGATCCAAGGCTGAGGCTTGATGGGACATAATCGGCAATATGATAAAAGGACTGAAGATTCAGGATGTATGTCAGAGTCTCCTAGTATGAGGGCAGGCATTGTGGAGGAGAGAAAAACTAATCCTGGCATCAAACTCATTAAGGAAGGAAGGGCTGTGATCTGGGGGATGGGGGACTATAAACAACTGCTCCCAGGACTTTGTTTGGGTGGCATGAATGAATGGCATGAACCTCAATGGAAGAGAAGTTACTAGATGAAAGAAGAGGGAGAAACTGGAAGTGGCAATGGGAAGTAAGGAGTATTCTGGCTCCAGGGGGAGTCAGATTTCAGGATGAGCTAAGAGATGGAGGAGTAGGAGAGGAAGAGATTTAAAATAAAGGAAAACTTTTTTGCCTATGGAAGAAGCAAGAATGAAACCATGTTGGGGTGGGGGAGTTGAGGGGCACATGAAATGAGGAATAGGTGTGGAGTAGAGTTTGAATAATGACCTATAGGAGTTCAGAATCACTGGGATGTGAAGGATATGAAGAGATTTTGCTTAACTATACATGTTTGTAACAAGGCTTTTATTTTTTCATTATCAACTGGGATATAGTTTACATGACTTCACATGTATAATGGTTATATTTCTTACCTTCTCAATTTGGTAGGGGAGGAGAAAAACTGGAACTCAAAATTTTTCTTTAAATGTTAAAAAGATAAATAAAATTTTTCAGTTGGGGAGGATGATAGAAAGCAGATTTTTGCTGACTGAAAAAAAAGTAATTTTATTAAAATTTTAGTATTACCAGTTCTCAAAAGATAAACTATTATATTAAAAAACTGCTCTAAGTAACTAATTAATAAGACAATAGCTAAAAAGAAATGAGAGAATATCTTGGAATTTGATTTTCCAGAAGGTAAAAAACATAATGGCTTACAACAAAGCATAAACTCATCTAGAAAAATGGGATATAATACTATCGTTGTTCAGTTATTTTTCAGTCATGTCTAACTTTTTGTGACCCCCATTTGGGTCTGGGGGATTGGGAGGGAGAGGAGGAAGACACTTGAGTAGTTTGCCATTTCATTCTCCAGTTCCTTTGATGCATGAGGAAATTGAGGCAAAAAGGGTTAGTGACTTGCCTAAGGTTGAACAGCTAGTTAAGTGCCTAAGGCAAGATTTGAACTCAAGAATAAGGAAACTAGACATTGTCCATTGCCTGTAATATAATCCTATGGAGGAAAAAATTATCTTTGACGGAAGACTCTAGCATCCTGATGAAGGACTAGAGAGAGTTTATTATAATCTCGGAAACACAAACATAAGAGATAATAGAAAGGTAAGTAGATTTGAGCTACTGGAAGGGGTAAAATAAAATGATCACATTCATAAAAAGACATGTGACCCTTCAAAATCTCATGATCTTCAAAGATGATAGAATTACAAAGACAAAGGGCACTGGGGGGGGGTAGGTGAGGAAAGTTTCATTTGTTAGTTTTTTAAGTATAATTTTTAAAAATTTTGAATTTTTTTTTTACAAAGTAAATTTATTTTATTTAAAAAATAGAATACGAAAAAAGTAAAACAGAAAAGGAATACAAAACAAAACAAAAAGAGAACATTGGCATGAGCCCAGCAAAACATCAGGGAGGATTCAAAATATGTAACAAAAAATTACTAGTTCAAGAAAGTATACACACACACACACACACACACACACACACACACACACACACACACACACACACAC
>JAJPUD010003109.1:229128-254801 GCA_023553655.1 Myrmecobius fasciatus | reverse complement strand
CACACACACACACACACACACACACACACACACACACACACACACACCTTTCCTGTCCTTGCTAACTTCCTTGCTTTGATTCTGCTCCTTCATTTGCCTTGTTATTAACCTCTCCCCACCCATGGCTCTCTCTTCCCTGTCTTTTCTTCCCTGTCTGTCCACCCATATCACCCCCCTATTTCTTTATAGATTTTGGAGGTTGCTATACTCTTCATGGTATTTTTGCAGTGTTGCCTATTTAACTCATTCCCTATGAGTAGATTTTCAGAACTACAAGTCCTTCTTCCCCCTCTAATGCCTCTATGTCTATTCTTCCTCTGCATTTTAGTTATATAATCTAATTATTATTTTTACCTTAACTCTGTCTCAGTCCAACTTTAAATATTCTGTATACATTTCCCACAAAACCCTCCCCACAAATAATTTGTAATCTTTTTACAGTTATCAAACTGTGCATACCCTTTGACCCAGCAGCATTTCTATTGGGCTTATACCAAAGAAATCATAAAGGAAGGAAAGGGCTCCCCATGTGCAAGAATGTTTGTGGCAGCCCTTTTTGTAGTGGCTAGAAACTGGAAACTGAATGGATGCCCATCAATTGGAGAGTGGCTGAATAAATTATGGTATATGAATGTTATGGAATATTATTGTTCTGTAAGAAACGACCAACAGGAGGATTTCAGAGAGGCCTGGAGAGACTTGCATGAACTGATGCTGAGTGAAATAAGCAGAACCAGGAGATCATTATACACCGCAACAACAATACTATATGATGATCAATTCTAATGGACATGGCTTTCTTCAACAATGAAATGTTTCAAACCACTTCCAATTGTTCACTGAAGGAAGCCATATACTCCCAGAGAGAGGGATGTGAAATGTGGACCACAACATAACATTCTCATACTCCTTGATTGATGTTTGCTTACATTGTGTTTCCATTATCTGATATGTCTTTCGTGTATTTTTCTTGCACAACAATAAGTGTGGAAATATGTATACATATATTTGATCTGTCAAGCATTTTAACATAATTAACATGTAGTGGATATCCTGCCATCTAGGGGAGGGGTGGGGAGTTGGGGGGAAAAATTTGTAACAGAAAGCTTTGTAAGAATCAATTTTGAAGAATTACCCATACATATGTTTTGCAAATAAAACAAAATTTAAAAAAAAAAAGAAATTAATCTTTTATCCTTGAGGCAATTGGGGTTAAGTGACTTGCCCAGGGTCATATAGCTAGGAAGTGTTAAGTGTCTGAGACCGTATTTGAACTGGAGTCCTCCTGACTTCAGGGCTGGTGCTCTATCCACTGTAGCACCTAGCTGCCCCAAAATTAATCTTTTTGATACTGGCGGTTAAACGTTAAATTTTCTATTAAGTTCAGATTTGGTTGATAGAAAAGTCCTGAAAATCTGCAAATTCATTGAATGTCCATTGAATCCTCATTCAGGATTATAGATAATATGATATTTTTGGCCTCAGTTTAGTTCTTTTGATTGTTGGTAGATATGGTTCCAGGACCTGTGGGCTTTTATTGTGGCTACTGATAAAGTATTGTACAATTCTAATTGTAGCTCCAGCATAATTGATTTTTTTTCTTGTTTATTGCATTTTTTTTTTAAACCCAGGGGTTTCAAAATTTGGCAATAATAGAATCTTGAAGTAGTAATTGGTGGATTTTTTTCTACTCCTGGACAAATTTCTTGTATCAAGGTTCTTTTATTTTGTCACAACTTTCAGGCAGTCCAATTATTCTTGTATTTTCTCTTCTTGATCTATTCTCCAGATCTGTCATTTTTCCTATGTTTCACATTCTGTTCTATTTTCTCATTTTTATAATCTGTTTTATTATTTCTTGATCTCTCATAGCTTCACTGACTTTTTCTTGCCCAATTCTAATTTTCAAAGAATTATTTTCATCTTTGAGACTTCTTATCTTCTTTTCTAACTGGTTAACTTTTTTCCCATAATCTTCCTGTTTTTCTTGTTTTTTTTTTTTTTTTTTAAAGCTTTTCCTCAATGTCTCTCATTTGATTTTTGAATTCTTTTTTGAGTTCTTCTATAAATTCTCTCTGGGCAGGGTACCATTTCCCATTCCTCTTTGGGGTATATCCTCTGAAGATGAACATTTCTTCCCAGTTCCCATATTAAGTTTCTATTGTTGGTTTTTTTTTTTTAAATAACACTTCCTAGCTGTGTGACCTGGGGCAAATCACTTAACCCCAATTGCCCCAGCAAAATAAATAAACAAATAAATAAGAGATGCTGGTGTAAATACCTCTAATGGGGTGGGAGGGATGGTTCCTCTGGCTTCATCTCAGCTTTCTCTCTAAGATCTAAACCCCAAATCTCCCTCCTCCAAGTGCCCACAGCCAGCAGCATCCTTGCCCCGTTTCTGCACTCACTGGGTTCCTTCTCACCCAGGGCAGCAACTCAGCAGCACAGCTGGGCCTGGCCTTCAGGTTCCCTCAGTCTTCCAGGACTCAGATTCCTGACATCTCAAGCTGTTGGTAAGAGAAAGTCTTTTTGGTTCTTGCCGAGGCTCCAGTCACATCCACTTGCCTCAGGGCTCCCCACTAGATATTTCTGTGGAGCTAGCTGGGGGCACTTCACAGGGGCTAATTCTCTGGACTGGGTCTTTCTTCAGATCTTCCGGAAGTTTTCTCAAGTTTATGAGACATAGACCTAAATCACAAGATCCCTATACGATTTGAGCCTGGGGTTTCAGTTTGTCAAAAGGTCAGACAGGAAGTGACAGGTTCCGAGAAGTGATTTGACCTGTCGGGACCAACAGCATTGGTGAAAAGGCTTGGGTCTTTTCCTATTTAACTGGCTGTTACTTCCAGCTGTCCAGGTTCAGGAGCGCATGGCGGGAGTTGGGTTGGCTCCCAGATGTGTGCCTGGGCTTCTCCCTACAGGGATGTCTCTGATTAGTTAATTTGGCAAAGAGGATAGCAGTGTATAAATCAAGGTAACAGAATAAAATAATTAAGTTAGTAAATCTTACAACTTTTTATAGACTTAAAAACTTTTAAAAATGCAATGTATTGTGTTGCACTCTTATTTTTCATGATTTGGTATTGAGCCCCCAAGATTTTGACATGTATTCTTTTTAAAATTCATTATTAAACCATATATTTCCTAAGCTACTTTTGAATCAGTCAATTTAAAAAAACCTAACTTTGTTTAAACGGACAGCTTTTTAAATGGAATTTAATCTTTTGAATTCCAAGGGCACTTAAGCATGTTTATATCCACCTCCTATATGAATTTCTTAATTTTTTGATATTGACATGATATAAAGCCACATTGTAGCATATGCCATCACCATTTAGGAATTTCTGTAATTCTGGAACAGTTATGTTTCTCAATATATCAACATATTTATCAGAGTTCATCAACTCTTCAATGAAAATAAGACTTTTGGTCCTAGTAGAAATAAAAAAAAAATCCTTGAGGCTTTTTTGGGGGTATTTTACCCCCATGCATACCCAATGAAATGGATCTAATGAAAATACATACTCAAATTTTTCAGACCCAGTTGGTCTTTTAAAATGGTTTTGGTACAGCCTTTAATGCCAAGAGGAATTTAGTCAATAAAAATTCCTTTTTTTCAATCTTCACTACTTCAGTTTTTGTATTGTCTTGTCCATAGCAAGTCTTTTTTTCATAGTAATGATTAATATACCTGTGTTTGTTTTAAAAATGGTTTTCTCCTTGCCTCTTCCAAATTCATGACATCTAAACCAATCTCTTGAGGAAACAGGAACAATTCTTCCAGCTTCGAGGTTCCTCTGAAGATTGTTTCTTATAGCAAGAATTTAAGAGCTCTTGGAATAATTTTTCATTTTTTGTTACTCTTTTGCACTTTGGTGCAATTAATATTGTTTCATTGTGAGACTTTGATCCTTGAAAGGCCTCATTCTCCACATCAGTACATTAGATGTTATTCCAATTTAAGAGCTACAACTTTTCTATGTTTCTTTGAAGGGCCATTCTTAAAAACTAAAGACTTAGAAGCTCCCCAAAAAACATCAATGAAATGTATGTGCATGGCAAATTAGTAAGTATTCAACTAATCTAGGCCTATACCTCATAAATCTTTAAAGGCCTTCAAGCACTACAGATTCTATGAGGTCATTAATTCAACTCCCACATTTTAAATGATGAAACCAAAGCCCAAGGAAATGAACCAACTTGCCTAAGATCACTTAGTAACAGACAAGACTCCTGATTCCCAAATCAGTTGTTCTACATTGCATTTCAACTAAAATGGGGAAAACAGTTCAATCTGTTTTCATCTGGTCACTTTAAGATATTCTATGTCAGCTTAATGTCAATAAAAACAAGAATTCATGACCACTGCTATCCAAAAACATTTTCAGACAGGAAATTTTTGCTTGTTCCAAAAGTACATAGCATTATGTACAAAAAGGCGAATATTTACAAAAAGAAAGTAACTAGATTAAAAGTACAAGAAATAGAGAATTGACATTAATAAATCTCAGAAAAAAGAATTTAAATAAGCTATAAAGGAATGCTTAAAGAAAAGAACCTAGGTCCTGTATGGAAATATATTTTACATGTATAACTGATATATTGCCTACTTTCTCAATATACGTGGAAAGAAATTAATTTGGAACTCAAAATTAAAAAAAAAAAAGACCTAAATAAATAAGGAGAATTAAAGTTATCAACAGACCAAATAATCAATTTACTTAAAAGATGTCCTACTATTTTAGAAGGTCAAAGCAAACACAGCTGAAAAAGACTTCGAAAACAGTGGAGTACAAGCATAAGCTCCCCACGCTAAAAAAACAAAAAACCAAAAAACCAACCAACCAAAAAAGGTTTGAGCTACCTTTGCAATCCTAGAATACTCAATACCTCCAAGAAGTCAGCCAAAAGAATCAGCCCATACTTTCCTTCCAGAAGAACAGAATCCAGAACTAATGTCAAAACCAACTCCTCTTCCAAACAGATCTAGAAAGTGCATTAACCCAAATTCTGCTGAGAAAATCCAAGAAAGACTTACAAATAATTCTATTTCCAGCTTAGGCTGACACAAGGAGATAGTCCTAAATCTTCAGCCACTGGGATCGGGTGGGGGTGGGGTCTGCAGGCAGGGTTTGGCCAGGGTCTCACTGAGGAGAGCACTCTGGGGCAGGGAGTCTGTCCACCAGCGCAAAAAGAGGTCCCAGATCCATACAGAAGAGCCAATGGAAATAGGTGCTAATTGGCAACATTGTCATCTACAAGTCAGTTCCAGGACACACTGAGATTACCTGAGTAGGGAGTGACCATGGGCCCTATGCACTGGACCGAAAGAGGAGCAAATTCAGAAGCAAGCAGTGTGGCACCAATCCTAGGAACAGAGCAAGGGTCTGGATTTAAGTCCTGTCTCAGGCCTGTTTCAAAATAACCAAGGCAGGAATTTTAAAGGATAGCAGGTCTGTTCCAGCTGGCTGATGATTATAGCTAAGTATCTAAACAACTAAGAGCTAAAAGTCAAAACCAGATTAAAAACTTGCAAAGCTCCGATCAAGGAGGTAACCATCAGACTTAGCCTTGGATCACTTCACTTTGGGAATAGTGAAAGTTTGTAGGTTTGAGCTGCCTTTGCAATCCTAGAATATAATACTCAATACCTCCAAAAAGTCAGCCAAAAGAATCAGCCCATACTTTCCTTTCAGAAGAACAGAATTCAGAACTAATATCAAAACCAAAGCCAGGAAGTAAGCTGGAAAATGAGCAATCTAAGAAAGAAGTTATTATGGTGACAGAAATGCTCAATACTGGAAACCTTCCCCAATGCCTCTTAATTCTAATATCTAATTATTTCCTATTTATCCTGTATATAGCTTTCTTTATAAATATTTGTTTTCATGTTGTCTCTCTCATTACAATGTAAGCTCCTTTGAAGCAGGGACTGTCTTTTGTCTCTTTTTGTATCCCCTGCACTTAGCACAAGGCCTGAAACTTAATAGGCACTTAAAAAAGCTTAAAGAAAAGATTGAGTGTTATAATCATCTGATCTAACTAGACAAATTCTGGCATTGGTTCTGTTATGCCTTCCATAACACAGAGAAGAATGGAAAGAAAGACCCAGAATACCTGGAGGAGGGAGGGGGAAAGACAAAGGAACGTTAGGGTAAATTATTACATATATTTAGGGTTTACAAGTAGACATCTATGCAAATAAAAAGGGAGAAGGGGGAGCAGCTGACACTTGAAATATTTATTAAATATGTTTTTCTTAGGACTAATTCTTCCCTTAATTTACCTACTCTCCAATCCCCATTTCTTCCCATTCCCTACTATTTCCCTATTCAATGTAGTATATTTCTGTATCCAGTTGTGTGTGTATTCTCAAAAGGGGGATGGACAGGTAGAAGAGAAAGATTTTTTGCTGATTGAAAAAAATAAATAAAAATTTAAAAAATTATTTTAAAAAGAGAATACTAGGACAACCTGGTTCCTTGCAATGAAAAAGAAATATAATTCTGGATAACTAACAGATTTATTCCAAAAAAAAATTTTTTTCCCCATCAGGAATAAGATCTACCATGTACCTATCTTCAAAATTAAATTTCCAGGAGAGTAAAGTCAGCTTCTCATCATGGTCTACACTTTTCTGTTCCCAGATTATCTCGATGCTGTTAGGAAATGAAACTTAGTCCATTTCAGAAAGAGACAGGAAAAATGGCCAGGGTAAAATGCACCATGCAAATATAAGGTACTACTGTTTTACTCTAATAAGAAACACCACAATAAATAAAAAATCTAAAAAATTTTAAAACCCTGGAATTCCTTCCATGAAAGTTTTTATTATAGCAAGAATATCTCCATATTTATTTGGGCTGCATTACTTTTAACAGACAGTAAAAATGATATTAACTGCTCATTTACTTATACAAGAGAGGGTTATCTGGTGGATTTCTCTCTCAAACACTGTGGGTTCAATTTAATTTGACAGAGACATCTTTTCAAACTGAGAACTTTCTTTACCCATTTCCTGTACTTTTTAGAACATAACATTACGGTAAAGGATCTTCATTATAAAACATACACAGATTTTTTAAAAGTCTAACCTATCATATTATGCCATCAATCTCTGAAGGGCCAGGATTGTGTTATCTTTCATAAGATATAGGTATTTTGTAAACTTAAAAGTGCTATGTAAAATTTGCTGCAGTTATTATTATTGCTATTTTTGTATTCCTGGCACTTAGCACAGTACTCTGCACAAAGTAGGTGTTTAATGTGTATTTAAGAGAATTTTTTAAAAATCCAGTTTCTCAGGTTGAAAGTAAGGAAATATTACCTCTGTTTTAAAGATTTCTTTATTTTTACCTAATAAGAATGATATTTGCTTTAATAGGTCATTTGAAGTCAATGATATTACTTTATGGTCACACTGTACTTACCAAGGGAAATTTCAATGTAATCATCTGTTCTTGCTAATTTAAGCAGAAAAGCAAAGCATGACAAATTTTAAACAATTTTATACTGTTACACATTCTATTATTCAACATTGTTCCACAACCATTACAATATTTTAATGAAATAACTAATTCTTCTAAATGGACACTACTCTTCAAAGCACTTTGAATTACTCTAGCAGGATATTGCTAATGAAATAAATGCTTAGCAAGTCACCAAAAACGGTCACATCACACTTTCATATTTTCATCAAGAAAATATTCTCCCACCTGTCCAAAACTGAACTCATTTCACTTTCCACCATAACCCTTATCTCCTTTCCAAACTTCTCTCTTTTATTCAATATACCACCATTCTTCCTGCCTTCCAGATGTGATGTCTTTCTTGTCTCCCTGTACTCATCCCTCTCAGTTGGCAAATCTTGCCATTTCTACCTCAACAACACCTTTAGATCCAATCCCTTTTACCTATTCCTATAATCACTTCTTTCCTAGATTATTACAATGGTCTCCTAATTGATGTCCTTATTTCAAGTTTCTTTGTCTAATCCATTCTTCAGAGAGATGATCAATTGATTTTCCTCAATGACAAAGCTGACTATAACATTTTGTTGCTTGATAAACTACATCATGATGTTGCCTCAAGGATAAAATATAAACCCTTTGGCTTTTAAAACCCTTCACAACCTATTTTTCAGCTTCATCAAAAATTACTCCCAATTCCCAATTCAATGGTTCAGCAAGACTGGCCTATTAACCTCATCCTGACCTGTCTCTTAGAATCTGTCTCTTCTTTTACAAGGCAACTCATGTAGCACCTAATGTACATTGTTGTTCAGTCATGTTCAACTCTATAATTCTTTGGGGGACTTTCTTGGCAAAGATACTAGGGTGCTTTGCCATTTCCTTCTCCAGTCATTTTACAGATGAGGAAACTGAGGGAAGAGTTAAGTGTTAAGAGTTAATTGACTTGTCAAGGGTTTCACAGCTAGTGCTTGAGGCAGGCTTTGAATTCAGACCCCCCCCAGCACTCTATCCTCTGTGCCACCTACCTCCCCTTAAAAACATAGTTTTTCTTTATCCCCCAACTCCTTGTGCCCTCTTTTCCGAAGTATTCGGAATTTCTTTTGTATTATTTTTTCAAATACTTTTAAATACATATGCATCCCTCTGCAGAATATAAGCTCCTTGATCCTAGTATCTAGTATATTACTTGGCACATAGCTGGATCTTAACGTTTGTTGACTAATGGAATGGCCTGAATTTAACCAATATCAGACGAATATAAGGAACCAGAAGAGATTCCACTAGCATTTTAGATGCCAAATAAAAGTCACTTTATATACTAGCCAAATTTCTTCCACTGTCTTCATAAAGGTTTGTAGGACCTTAGTACACCAGTCTCCAAAGTGTGATATATAAACTTAATGGAGTAAAGAAAAGAAGAAAATACTAGAATTCCTATTTATATTCTGATTTATTAAAAATAAATATATTAAACTTTACAGTGGTGCCTTCACTCACTCAGGATGTCAAACAATCAGGGACAAGACAAGATAACCCCATGAAGGAAGAGTAGAAATTTCATGACTCAAGAAACCTTGTCAGTGTGCCCTAACTTGTTCATTACCTTTCAATGTATTGAAATGTATTTGGTTTGTGTGTACTTGGTTAAGTGGTCTTATGGCCTGTATTATCTAGTATTAAGCCTCATTAAGGAAAAAAAAACCCATCATACAAATATTTCAAAGGGGCACTGGAAGATATTAATAATAATACAAGCATAAACTGTAAAAAAGCAAATGGAAGAACAGACACTTCTAATCCATTTATTTTTCAGTCATATAGATTGAAAATGATCTAATCAGATCTGATAAGGAATCAGACAAAAAAATAAAAAAACATTTTTTCTCACATACAAGTATTTTAAATTGTTTAGTTAATATCCTCCCATTTTTAAGTTTTTAAACATGCTTTACTATGTTAGTACAACAGCACATGAATATAATTGATAAAAAAACAAAAACAAAAACAGCTATCATATAGTGCTAAGATATTTGAAACCACTTTACCAGTTAACTCTTGTAACAACAAATCAGATGCTATATTTAATCCCATTTTACAGATGAGAAAATTGAGGCCGGTGGAAGTTAAGTGACTTCCACAGAACTAATAAGAGTCTGAAGCAGCATTAAAATTTCAGTTCAAGGTCCAACATCTGAAATACAAGGTGCCACTTGTACATCTATAGGGGTGCAGGCTACATATTTTTAATTGATGAAGGTACACAATCAATATTTGTAGACTACTGCTTTAGTGGGCTAAAAAGAGTATATGTGCAGAGGAATTTGTATAAATAAAAGACAGAAAAACCCTTGTTCATACACTATTAATATGGATTTCTATTTTATGTTTTTACATTGCCTCACCTGGGTCACTTATCCTCAACAAACCTCAAATTCTGAGGCCAACATTTCTAATCCTTTTGTAGGTAAGATATCAGGAAAAAGCTTTTGAGGACCAAGGGAGGGTGGTGGAGGGAGGAAGAAAGAAGCATTTGAATAGGAATACTTAAAACTCCTCAAGGAGTCCAATTCTGCAGGTCACGAGGTGAGGAGGACCTCCCCAGAGAAGCTCTAACCCTGACCTCTGGGTGCTTATAGAAGTCCCAGCTAAAACAGAGTCCCCAGAGAATGAGTGGAATGCGTGGCCTTTAACTTAATTCAGCAGGACGGGTTGGCAAGGTGGAGAACACAAGCCTACACAACCAGCCCCAGGACGGATACACACATCTACACAAACACACACACCTACCACACATACATAGGTACTCACATCATCCCTCCCTCCCCGACCTTAGCGTTTAGTGAAGTGGGGAGAATGGGAGATGATCAGGGTTGTAGCTAGCTGGGGTTGGGGGGGAGTGGGATGGGTAGAGAGCAAACTCCAGTTGAAAACAATGGGCGCCCCTGAGGCCGCCGCAGCGGCGATCGCTACCTTTCGCCGTCCCGGCCGTCGAAGAAAACGAAGTCGCCGGTCTGGACGCATTTCGCGCAGGTCAGCCGCCGGCGGGTGGTATTGCACAGAGGACACCGTTCAACCGCCACGTACAAGCCCTCCGCGTCCTCCACCGAATCCACCAGGTCCCGGGAGGGAGGCCGGCAGCCACAGCCGGGAGCCTCCAACGCCCGGGATCCTTTCCCACTGGGAGACGCCATGATGGCCTCAGAGCACAGCCAGTCACGTGGGACTTTGTTTTCAACCAGGTGCATCCTGGGCGAAGGAGGGGTCTATGAAAGGCTTGGCGGAAAAGGGCGGGGTTGGTGAAGGGAAGTGGAGGCGTGGTTTCCAGCCGCCAGCCCGCTCACGTGCTTCCTGAGCCTGTTCTCTGGGGAAGAAGGCTGGGCGAGGGGCTATTTTTAAGTCATTGGAAAATAGCTGCATCTATCTGGTGGCTCTGGCAGAAACATCTGGGTTCAGATATAGTATCTGACATTTGTACTAGTTCTGCGATCCGGGGAGCTTATTTTGCCTCAGTTTTCTCCTCTGTAAAATGGGGACAATAATACCAGAATCCTAGGGTTGGTGTGAGAATAATTAACAACTTCCCAGGGTTGTTAAAATCAAATAAGATAATACTTGTACCTCGATTAGCACAGTATTTGACGCTGTATAAAATGTTAGCTATTATTAATTCTTACACAGAGTAGTAATGGGAAGCCTTTCCAAGAAGTTACAGAAAAGTTCTTTTCATTTCATTATTCTGGTTAATTAGTCACATAAAGGTTCTTTTTATTTTATTATTAATTAAAATTTGGAACAATAGGAAGTCAATAAATCATAAATCAAAAGAAAAATCTGTTGAAAATGATAAAACTTGAAGCTAAATTCCTTCTGACAAAATAGGAAATGGTGGATAGAACACTGGACTTCGAGTAGGGAAGACCTGAGTGTGAATCCTAACATATAATAATTAGTTCTGTAACCCTGGGCAAGTCATTTAACTACTTAGTCTCCGTTTTCCCAGCTGTAAAATGATAATAATAGCACCTACCTCATGGGATTATGCTGAGGATCAAATGAGATAATATATGCAAAGTACTTTGCAATCCTTAAAATACTTTATTAATGCTACTTATTATTTAAATAAGTTTTAGGTTTCTTAAGTTCTTTCTCCATAGTTACTCCTTAGAGGGGGAATATGATTCCATCAAAACTTTTAGCTAACTTGCCAACATGAATTTTTATTGGAAGTTAGATTTTTGCCAGTAAGTAGAGCACAGATGGAAGAATATAGGCTAAAAAAAGGAACTTTAAAAAAAAAAAAAAGATTCTTAAAACAACTGATAATCTCTAATCTATGTCAGCCTCCTTTCCATCAGGCTGAAGGATGTAAAACCATTGATGCTAATGTCTATCCCATTTTTAAGGCTTTTAAATGAATTACATACCTTCTTGTGATACACTTACCTTGTCAAAAACCATTTCATGAAGCATTTGGTCATCTAGTCTTGCTCTGCTCATGGTAAGTATAACCAAAACAAATATCTTGAAGATAATTGAAACTTCTGTGCTAATATCTGTTGAAGAGGATGAAGGAGAGGAATCCAGTGAAGAATTTGACAAACTCCTCCAAATAAAATCAGTATTTAATTTAATACTTGATGTTAATGCACAAGTGGGAATAAGAGAGGATGGTGAGTATATGGCTAGTTAGGAAAGTACTGGAATAATGAGGCTGCCATAGAATTGAAAAAATTCAACCAAGGCTACTTGGTGCCCCTGACATGACATTTTATTTTATTTGTCTACTGGTTTTGTGTAAAATGCTTCAAGGATTGCAGGCAGACTATTTGAAATTTACCTAGAAGAGTAGGAAATCAAATAACATTTGGAGACCATATAGAAAATAAGAAGGAAAACTTAGGTAAAGTTGATGAAAAAAATTAGATGCTAATTCCTTCTGCTGGCAAACATAAACTTAAGACCTGAAAAATATGATGTTATCTCTATATGGGGGTAGAGGTAGGGGTGGGGAGAGAGAGGATAGAGGAGTCCAAGATGAATAAGATGTGACTGTTAAGTCCACTCCTTATCATTTCAAAGTTGTTTTCAATCCATGAATGATGCTAATGTGAGGGATGTGCGATGCTCTATTTTGCCCATGTAGGTTTGGTGTGTATTCACACAGGTCTCTCTAGATGTGGGTCCCAGGGAGGTAAAAATAGAACCTCTTTTCCCTTCCCTTCTCCAAGGGAAAATGATTGCTCCCAGGAAGATAAGCAGCAGATTGGGGCTAGAGGCTGGCCACTCAGCTATTAGTGAAAGGGGATGTTGGGCTAGAACTATATCTATTTTTTCCCTTAAATATTTTTAGTCAAAGGAACTAATTTTGGGGGTTCAGGCTACACTCCTGATCACAACTCCTTAATGGGGAAAGAATATCCCAAGCAATGTAGCCACGGCTTGGCTTCATTCCTACCAGATGCCAGTTCTGCAGTGAATGTACATAGCAAATAGTGAGTAAACCCATTTATCCAAATTGATAGCAAAACAGAAATCAGAGAATGTATACCAGATAATCCAGAGTGAATGAACTCTCCTTTTAGAGGTCTTATTGGGAAAGCTCTCTCAAGACTGCTTAGCCAAGAGACATCCATATCTGACCCAAGGGGAAATTCTCTGAACAAGCAAGCTGGAAATATGGACATAATAGAAATTGATGGTTCCTCTACTTGTTGACTTTCTCATCAAGTCTTTTTATTTCTTCAAGGGAGACCTACAGAGAGGAACTGTGCATCTTCTCCCTAAAAAGCTGAAGACAAAAGAACAAATCTCTCCTTTCTCAAATTCTCACCAATTATGCCCCTCATGTAGGCATGGAGCATTGAATAATCAATCTCTACCCATAAGGAGAGTCCCATACAAATTTCTATTTATGATGCTGTGGCTACCACAAAATATAAAGAGGTAAGACATTAGGAGACTAAAACATATGGGAATTCATATAGTAATAAATGAACTTGATGAGGTCCTGAATGGTGTTTTAGACAAGAGAAACTAAAGAATCGATCCTTGGGCAAGCAGGCAGAAAGCTCTGTTAGAAATCAGTTTAGCTCCACTCTGGGGAGGTGGTCTAGTCTGAAATTATTTCAAATTCCTGAGACTTACCCCTGTAGAGGTCTCAAGCAGTCTCACCTTGCCATGTCTGTCAGGAATCTCAGTCATGTCCCTAAGGTTAAATTTTCCCTATAAAATCTAATTATATTATAAGCCACCTCATAGCTTCTGCCCTTCTTTGGGTCATTTCACCACCACCAAACTCTGCTTTGTGGTGTCTTTCCCCTTTCCCTTCCCCCGTGCCACATGGTATCTCCCCTAACTCCATTATGCTTCCCAATATCATTTCTCCTCCTTACAGCTAATTTTTTTTTTAATTAAAGATTTTTATTTTCAAAACATATGCATGGATAATTTTTCAACAATTACCCTTGCAAAACATTGTGTTCCAAATTTTCTCACTCTTTTTCCCACACTCTCCCTTAGATGGCAAGTAATCCAACATATGTTAAACATGTCAAAAATATGTTAAATCCAACATATATATATTTATACAATTATCTTGCTGAACAAGAAAAGTCATATCAAAAAGGGAAAAAAATGAGAAAAAATAACAAAAAGAATGAAAATGCTATGTTGTGATCCACACTCAGTTCCTACAGTCTTCTCTCTGGGTGTAGATGGCTATCTTCATCAAAAGATCATTGGAACTGTCCTCAATCATCTCATTGTTGAAAAGTGTCTAAATCCATCAGAAATGATCATTGTATAATTTTGTTATTGCTGTGCACAGTGATCTCCTGATTCTGCTCATTTCACTTAGCATCAGTTCATGTAAGTCTTTCCAGGCCTCTTTGAAATCATCCTGCTGATCATTTCTAATAGAAAAATAATATTCTATGACATTCATATACCATAACTTATTCAGCCATTCTCCAGCTGATGGGCATCCATTCAATTTCCAGTTTCTTGCCACTACAAAAAGGGCTGCCACAAACATTCTTGCACATGTAGGTCCCTGTCTTTCCTTTATGATTTCTTTGGGATATAAGCCCTATAGAAACACTGCTGGGTCAAAGGGTATGCACAGTTTGATCACTTTTTGAGCATAGCTCCACATTGCTCTCCAGAATGGCTGGATCCGTTCACAGTTCCACCAACAATGCATCAGTGACCCAGCTTTCCCACATCCCCTCCAACATTCCTCATTATTTTTGTCTGCTTTTTAGCCAATCTGAGAGGTGTGTAGTGGTACCTCAGAGTTGTATTAATTTGCATTTCTCTGATTAATAGTGATTTAGAGCACCTTTTCATAAGACTAGAAATAGTTTTAATTTCATCTGAAAATTGTTTGCTCATATCCTTTGACTATGAAGAATGGCTTATAAATTTTAGTCAATTAATTCTCTTCATAAATTTTAGAAGTGAGGCCTTTATCAGAACCCTTGAATGTAAAAATGTTTTCCCAGTTTATTACAGCTAACTCTTTTAGGGTACTAAGTCCCTTTCAGGATTTAGCCTGCCAGGTAAAGGTATGCCCCAACCTCATGGGGTGTTCCTTTTCTACAAGGTATTTGTGACTTCCACTGAGGAACTTGTCTTTCATATACTCTCCCACTCTGTTTCATATTTAACATTCCCAATGTCTCCTGTATTTCTTCATTTTGTCTGTAACCTATTCCCCTAAATAAATCTACCTTTTGCCAAAGAGAATGGCCATTGTGAACTCTTCACATGACTGAATCCCAACTTTTGGTGTTTGCCAACATTTGGTGCCAAATCCCACATCATAGATCACATCAAAGGGACAGCCTTCTAGTAGTAATGATTGTATTCTGTAGCTGTTGTGTAGGAAATAACGACCTTGAGTAGTTTAGTTAAACCTAGTTTCTCTTAATGCTGTTTTCTTCATAGCTCAATGATATTCATTTAACTGTCAATTCATTCAATTTGTCTTCATATGTTCTGAGGGGCATAATGGCTGTGTGATCAATTTACAAATTATTACAATTTTTTTCTTCCTTGTTTAATTGTTTCAGTCATGAATGATTCTTCGTGACCTTATTTAAATATTTAATTCAATATATGTAACTAAACAAATGCAATGCAAATGAAAAGATGCAGTTATAGTCCACATCAGGTTCCATAATTCATGGAATTACTGTTGACAATAATAGTGTGAGAAATGAATGGGCATTGGTTTTGACAGTTATGAAAATTAAACTGGAGAAATGAAACAAATTGGAAAACTCACAAAGGACATCAAGGAATAATCAAGGGTGGAATTTATCTTCCCCCTAAAGAATAGAAGTTCCTTGGAGGCAGGGACTGACTTTTGTAATGAAGGGCGGTGGCTTGAGATTTGAAAAGAATCTTTTTTTTCTTTTCTCTTATCCCTCTACAGTTACCCTTCCCTTCTTCCAGAATGTAAGGTCCTTGGGGGCAGGGACTGGCTATGTAGTGAGGGGCGGAAATTCATGTTGTGAAACTTCTTTAACATCCAATTAATGAACAAAAACCATATGATTATTTCAATAGATGCAGAAAAAGCTTTTGATAAAATCCAATACCCATTCCTATTAAAAACACTAGAGAGTATAAGAATAAATGGGCTTTTCCTTAAAATGATTAGTAGTATCTACTTAAAACCATCAACAAGTATCATATGTAATGGAGTCAAACTAGAACCATACCCAATAAGATCAGGAGTGAAACAAGACTGCCCACTGTCTCCATTATTATTTAATATTGTGTTAGAAATGTTAGCTTTGGCAGTAAGAGAAGAAAAAGAGATTAAAGAAATTAGAGTAGGTAATGAGGAAACCAAATTATCACTCTTTGAAGATGACATGATGATATACTTAGAGAACCCTAGAAACTCCACTAAAAAATTACTAGAGACAATTCACAACTTTAGTAAAGTTGCAGGATACAAAATAAATCCACATAAATCAGCAGCATTTTTATATATTACCAACAAAGTTCTGCAGCAGATACAAAAAGAAATTCCATTCAAAATAACGGATGATAGTATAAAATATTTGGGAATCTACCTGCCAGGGAAAAGTCAGGAACTATATGAACTAAACTATAAAACACTTTCCACACAAATAAAATCAGACCTAGTCAATTGGAAAAACATCAAGTGCTCATGGGTAGGCTGAGCGAATATAATAAAAATGCAATACTACCCAAACTAATTTACTTATTTAGTGCTATACCAATCAAAATCCCAAGAAATTATTTTATCGATCTAGAAAAAATACTAGCAAAATTCATTTGGAAGAACAAAAGATCAAGAGTTTCAAGGGAATTAATGAAAAAAAAAAAAGGCTGATGAAGGTGGCCTTGCTGTACCAGATCTAAAACTGTATTATAAATCAGTGGTCATCAAAACCATTTAGTACTGGCTAAGAAATAGAATAGTCAATCAGTGGAATAGGATAGGATCATAGGACAAACAAGGCAATAACTATAGCAATTTAGTGTTTGATAAACCCAAAGACCCCAGCTTTTGGGATAAGTAATTCACTATTTGACAAAAACTGCTGGGAAAATTGGAAACTAGTATGGAAGAAATTAGGGCTTGAACCACACCTAACACCACATACCAAGATGAGATCTAAATGGGTTCATGATTTCAATATAAAGAGTGATATTATAAGTAAATTAGGAACGTAATATAGTTTACCTCTCAGACTATGGAAATGGAATAAATTTATGTCCAAAGAACTGGAACTCTTAATTGAACACCAGATAGATAATTTTGACTATATTAAGTTAAAAAGTTTTTGTACAAACAAAACCAATGTAGTCAAGATTAGGAGGGAAGCAATAAATTAGGAAATCATCTTTACATTTAAGGTTTCTGACAAAGGCCTCATTTCAAAAGTATATAGAGAATTGTCTCATATTTATTTATTTATTTATTAAAGCTTTTTATTTGTATAACATATGTATGGGTAGTTCCTCAGTATTGATCTTTACAGTTTTCCGTTCCAAATTTTACCCTCAGTCCCCACCCCTCCCCTAGATGGCAGGAAGTCCATTACATGTTAATAATGATAAAATACTTGATTGTCTCATATTTATAAGAATTCAAGCCATTCTCCAATCGATAAATGGTCAAAGGATATGACGACACAATTTTCAGGTGATGAAATTAAAACTATTTGTAGTCATATGAAAAGGTGCTCCAAATCACTGTTGATCAGAGAAATGCAAATTAAAACAACTCTGAGGTACCACTACACACCTGTCAGATTGGCTAACATGACAGGAAAAGATCATGATGAATGTTGGAGGGTATGTGGGAAAGCTGGGACACTGATGCATTGTTGGTGGAACTGTGAACGGATCCAGCCATTCTAGAGAGCAATTTGGAACTATGCTTAAAAAGTGATCAAAGTGTGCATACCCTTTGACCCAGCAGCATTTCTATTGAGCCTATATCCCAAAGAAATCATAAAGGAAGGAAAGGGACCCACATGTGCAAGAATGTTTGTGGCAGCCCTTTTTGTAGTGGCTAGAAACTGTAAACTGAATGGATGCCCATCAATTAGAGAATGGCTGAACAAATTATGATATATGAATATTATGGAATATTATTGTTCTGTGAGAAACGACCAGCAGGATGATTTCAGAGAGGCCTGGAGAGACTTGCATGAACTGATGCTGAGTGAAATGAACAGAACCAGGAGGTCATTATATATGGCAACAACAATACTATATGATGATCAATTCTGATGGACATGGCTCTCTGCAACAATGAAATGTCTCAAACCAGTTCCAGTTGTTCAGCGAAGAAAGCCATATACACCCAGAGAGAGGTATATGAAATGTGGACCACAACATAACATTTTCATGCTCTCTATTGATGTTTACTTGCATTGTGTTTCCTTTCTCTGATTTTTTTTTCTTGTAGATACGATTTTTCTTTTTCTTTTTTTTTTTTTAATTTTTATTTTATTTGCATAACATATGTGTGGGTAATTCTTCAACAATAACCCTTACATAGCTTTCCGTTACAAATTTTTCCCCCAACTCCCCACCCCTCCCCTAGATGGCAGGATATCCACTACATGTTAATTATGTTAAAATATTGGCAAATCGAATATATGTATACATATTTCCAAACTTATCATTGGTGTGCAAGAAAAATCTAGATACGATTTTTCTTGCACAAAAATGGTAAGTGTGGAAATATGTATACATATATTCGATTTGTCAAGTATTTTAACATAATTAACATGTAGTGGATATCCTGCCATCTAGGGGAAGGATGGGGAGTAGGGGGGAAAAATTTGTAACAGAAAGCTTTGTAAGGGTCAATGTTGAAGAATTACCCATACATATGTTTTGCAAATAAAAAGTTTTAATTAAAAAGAAATCCAACTAATGAGGAATCAGAGGAGGCACTTGTGCTTCAGAATAGGAAATAAAATGCTGCCTTTGGAGTTTCAAAGGTGTGTGTAATCACCTAGGCACCCATTCTGGCAAGAATGTAAAATAAGTCTTTCCTGCATTCATCAGTGGGTCAGTGCAGTTCTTGGTAAGATATTTTCTTACAATTATAAGATGTATCAAACTATGTTCAATTGGTTAACTATCATCTTAGTATTAATATTAGCAAGTGTCCACTTGTTTTTTTTTTTTTTTTTTTGGTTTTTTTTTTTGCTTTTTTTGCTGAAGCATTTGGGGTTAAGTGACTTGCCCAGGGTCACACAGCTAGGGAATGTTAAGTGTCTGAGACCACATTTGAACTCAGGTCCTCCTGACTTCAGGGCTGGTACTCTATCCACTGTGCCACCTAGCTGCCCTGTGTCCACTTGGTTTGAAGAATCAGGATGATGAGTAAAAATCATATATGGCACAGCAACCCTGTCTCAGTTAAAATCAGAGACTCTTAAGGTAAAAAGCAAAAAAAAAAAAAAAAAAGTATTAAGATCTGTAGAGAAAGGACAACTCCTAACAGATAAGGTGACAGTAGAGGAGTGCAAAGCACAAACTACAGAACACAAGATTATAAAAACCCTAATGCAGAAGGCTCCCCTTTTCTCCCATTGTCTGGAGAAGTCCAGGCTTACACTTTAAAGATAGAAATCTATCCCAGAATCAAAAGACTACTAATAAATAGCAAACTCTTTACCCATCAAGTACTTAAATGCTGATTAAGAGATGTGTATGGGGTGACCTGAAGGGAAATGTTCATTCAGGAAAATCGATTGTTTTAGCATAACTCAATTTGTTATTGCAAAGTCAAAAGTCACAATTAAGATATAGGTTGAAGCCACATTCTTATGAAAGGTCTTCACTCAGTTTATCCCATTCAATTAGGAGACAATTCCCCCATTATACCAGTTAAATTATTGGTAAACTTTTTCAAAGTTTCTAACTTTTCTTCCTAAGTTTTTGGCTTCACACATAACTGCAATTTATATAAAGCAAAGCAGATAAGCAATATGTTATAATCTAAAACAATTGGTCAATTGGAGAAGTTATTCAGCAAAAAAATAAAATGATAGCTTTCCAGGGTATACCAATGTGGAATCAATAAAAATACTTCAAATAAATTTTAGCTATTAAATAAAAAGAATACTGCAACCACTCATATGCACAAGTCCATGTCTTATGATTTCCAAAATAGTACAGGTATTATCTTAGTTGTATTCTAGATTCCAGAAAATAAATCACAAATTTTGTCAGAATTTGTGTCAATCTACTGATGCTGAGTGAAATGAGCCGAACCAGGAGATCATTATACAGGGTAACAACAATATTATATGACGATCAATTCTGATGGACATGGCTCTCTTCAACAATGAAATGTTTCAAATCACTTCCAATTGTTCAGTGAAGAAAGCCATATACACCCAGAGAGAGGGATGTGAAATGTGGACCACAACATAACATTTTCATACTCTTGATTGATGTTTGCTTATCTGATATTTCTTTCTTGTAGATATGATTTTTCTTGCACAACAATGATAAGTGTGGAAATGTATATACATATATTCAGTTTGTCAAGCATTTTATCATAATTAACTTGTAGTGAATATCCTGCCATCTAGGGGAGGGGTGGGGAGTAGGAAGGAAAAACTTGTAACAGAAAGCTTTGTAAGGGTTAATGTTGAAGAATTACCCACACATATGTTTTGCAAATAAAAAAAATAAAATTAATAAATAAAATTAAAAAAAAAAGAAAACAAAATAAACAAACAAAAAAAGAATTTGTGTCAATCTATCAAGAGTTCAGGCAGATTATTCTGGAGAGAGAAATAAACTGCCATATTAAATTTTAATGCTGATGATGAATACAGAGAATCATGGAAAGAGCTATATGAACTGATTTAGAGTGAAATAAGCAGAACCAAGAAAACAACATAAACAGTAACTACAACAATGCAAATAAAAAGAACAACAACACACCAATAAATCAAAAGTAAATTTAACAAGATTATAAAGCTCAATTAGGATTATTATGAAGAAATATGAAAAGATACTCCAAATCTACCCCTTAGTGGAGGTGGAGGTCTGTATTACACATTGCATATGTTTTTTTAATTGATCAGTTTGTATTGATCAATATATATTGATGAATTATGCTGATTTTTTTCTTTGAGGACAAAACAAAATGAAACATTTGTCATATGATATAGTTCTTAGGAAAGGGAGGGTGGAGGTGAAGGGATACATGGGTTACTATGTAATATAAAAAACAAAACATAAATAATTAATGTTTTCTCTAAATGCTACATAAATCACCCCAGAAGTATATTTTCATTATATTCCAGATAACCCTGTACCTTGTGGTCTGCATCTTTTCCAACAATTACTTTTTCCTTATCTCCTGGAAAAGTTTATGCATCTAGCAACAGATAGATAACTAGACCAAATACTCACTCACTTACTTTAATGATCACATATTTTCAGATAGGAAATGGTAAGATGTTACATCTACTGAACACTAGCCCTTGTGTGGGACAGTAGCAACCCCAAAAACAGAGACTCTCAAGAGTAAGAAAAAATAAAAAGGGGTTTATTATGATCTCAAGAGAAAGGGCATCTCCCATCTGACAAGATGTTTATCAGCAAAAGGAGTGCAAAGTAAAAACTGCAAAACACAAGATTAAATTACCTGAATACAGAACCCACCCCTCCTCCATCTGGCCTTTTCTCCCATTATTTGAGGGAGTCTAGACTTACATTCTAATCTCAGAAATCTAACCCAGAAATAAAGGATAAATTGCCTTTAAAAAGAGGTACTTAAGTGGTAATTAAGAAGTGGTGGGAAACAGGAGGGGACAAACACTTTTTGCAACTTTTTAGCTATAGTTCTGTTTGTTATTATAAAGTCTCAAGTCACAATTAAGGTGCAGTTTAAGGCTATATTCTCATGAGAGTGTCTTTACTCAGTTAAGTCCACACACCCTGATTATAGAAGCTTTCTATAAGAGGAAAGGACAGGGACTTGATTGCTAGGGTATGGGACCCTGCTGAGAGGGAGTACAGCGGTTACCTTGGCCTGTGGTACACAATAAGTTTTCTGCCACATTGTAGAAACGCCCTTGTTGAGCAAGGAGCATTGATGCATAGCATGGGAATGGGTTGAGCCTGAGGGTCACAGCTAGTTGCTCATGAGCAGAGATGCCTTAACAGGGGCCTCTCTCCTGTGAGCAGGTTGCTGATATGGTTGGGTTGGCTCTCCTCCCATTGGCAGATACCATGCATATGCAATGCCCACGAGCTGCTTCTCTGAATGGTGATTGGGGATTGCCTACTGTTCACACACTGATCATGCTTGCAAAACTGTATATCAACAAGGCTGTGTGGCATAATAAACTGGAGCTCTTCTACCCTATAAGTTCCCCTGCCTCACTCATCTCGCCTCTGAGATCAAAGGGCTCATACAAGGTGAGCTCTTAAAGACAGCCGAAACACATGATTATAATCAAAAACTGGTTCTTCAGGCCTCAGTCTGAGAGCACATACATGACAAGATAAAACATCCTTAGCTGTGTATAACAATTCCACCTTATAGCTAGACTCGGGAATAATCAGGTGGGTTCTTACTCCACTGGGAAACTGAATCAGAAGGATCCCACCTTAAGTGGAGCCCAAGGTTGTCCTCCCAACTCTTGCCCATACACTAACACCTGCAACAATTCAGGATCACATTCCTCTGAGTAGCTTGTGACATATTTCTCTTAAATGGTGGATTATTGACTTGATGATTGAGCAAATAATCATATCTGAATTCAAAACTGAAAATAATATTAGCTACATATGACTCAGTACAACCAATTAAAACTCACAAAAAATATAGAATATACTGTCCTAATTTCACATTAAAGAACTCTATCAGAATTAACAATAATTTCTTCATCCTAAAAATGGTAATTCAACTTCCTCCAATTGAGAAGTTTCTATAAAATATAAACAACAGGTACAACATCAACATCATTAAAATTCCTCTAAGCACAAACATTCCCACTTCCCACCAAAACATTTCTAATTGAAAATTCGATTTTAGAGATTATAAATTGTCTTTAACAATCCATTCTTGAGGTTCCTCCACAGGTCCTTTAGCCTGGTGTTCTCAGCCTCCAGAATGCAGTCTCATTCATCTGTAATGTCTGATAAAATCCTTCCACTTTGCTTCTTCCAGGATTCCTGGAATTGTGAACTGCAAAGGTGCTGTCTGGGTCAGTAATCCTTACTTGCAAAGGGCTAAAAAGGGATGAGGACACGGCTAGTATGTATTTTCTTTTTTCCTTTTCTTTTTTTTTTTTCCTGAGGCATTTGGGGTTAAGTGACTTGCCCAGGGTCACACAGTTAGGAAGTGTTAAGTGTCTGAGGCCAGATTTGAACTCAGGTCCTGTTGACTTCAGGGCTGATGCTCTATCCACTGCGCCACCTAGCTGTCCCTATATATTCTTTTTCAATATTTTGCTTAAAGAATCATAGAATCATATGTTCATTAGAAAATTACCTCAATTAACCTGATTATGGGTAGGTTGTAAGGGACGATTTCCTAAAGTAATGATAATTTGATAAGATAAAGCCATGATTTTTAGACTAAGGAGAGTTGCCAATCACAAGAGGCCAAACTAAATAAAGGAAAGAGAAAACTAAATCATCACCAGAGAAAACAGCTATTACCCCTAAATGTATTTTTATGTTGTCTGGTACACATAACAGGTGGGAATAAGATTTTTTTTTTTTTGCTATACTAATGACTGAATAGTTCCAGGCACTGTTTTATAGAAGTGGTTCCCATTTAAACATTTAAGAATATCTTGCCAGTTTATGATGGTTCAAGGGATTCCCTCTAAAAATTCTTTCATGATGACTTAAGCAGTAAATAATTATCCATTTATGTTACAAATAAATTTTTCCTCTATAACAAGCATGTACATATTTGAAGCATTATAAATTTGTTTTTGCAGCAATTTCAACCTTTTTTGAACAAAAGTTATCATTGTAGTTATTGTAAACAGTGAAAAAAATCTAAAAGAATATTATTAGTATATAAAACTTGTGGGGTTCACAATACAATTTTTGGGTGAAAAGTGCTCACAGAAAAAAAATAAATTGGGAACTACTATTTTACAGCACATCTTGGTTTTTGAATGGGAGATTTTGCATAATTTGGGGTAAAAGGGGGAATTGAAGAAGGCTGTACATTGAGCAGGAGAGCTTACTTTGGGGTCTGTGATATTGTTTTTAAAAATATTTTGATAATTATATTTCACTATAACTGATTTCCATTTTATATTATACAGCTAATAGACCTGTTTGATTAGAATGTTGAAGAATTATGAAGGGGAATAATATGAAATAATACTGGAAAGGTGGGTAAGAACCAGATTGTGGAAGGTTTGAAAGTCCTTACTGAAGAATTAATATTTTATTCTAGAAGAGAGAGCTACTGAAGATGGTTTAAGCAGGAAAGAAACACTATTGAGGTCTTCAAGTTTGAAGAGAAATAGCTAGGCTTTAGTTGACTCTTGGATTACATCTGCAACAGCAGGATCCGTAATAGTGGTAACCTGTCCTACAGAAGTTAAAGGTTACGATAGCTCTAAGAGCCAAATGGAATATTGAGCAATGGGACATTGGGTTGACAGTTTTAAGACTGATAAGAGAGCTGGTGGTTTTAGAGAAACAGAAAATGAGAGAAACAAGGATTAGGAAAAACATTATAAATATAATTTCTTGAGGAGACTGGAAAGCTTAACTTTAATTCTATAAGGAGGGATTTTGGATCTGTTAAGAGACTATTAAGAGATGACAGAAGATGAAAAAAACTTCTTTCCTAATGAAATTGTCTTAACCTTTATCTTATAAGTGATGAAGAGAATTCTTGAGAAGAGAAATTAATTGCTATCCTGAGTGAATTGAAAGTGTTTTAATAAGTCAAATGTAATTACAAGAAAAATTAGTGGTAACTCTTGGCTCTTCCTCACAACTAAAATGTTGTAAAAAAAAAAAAAAGAACTAAAAACTTATGTCTCTGTGTTATTGCTATTAGAATATTAATAAATTGTAGGTCCAGCAACTATTTATTTAAGCCTAGAAGAGTAAGGATTTTGATAATGAGATGTGCAGTTGTTTGTGAAAAAGAAACCTTCTTCTAGCTTATTGAATAATAATTATTGAATATTGAATAATAATAATTGAATAATACTAAGAATTAATAAACTGGGATGGGAGTTTGATAAATGTTGCAATTTAGTAATTAGTGAATTTATTAATCAAGAAATATCCAAAAAACAAGATCAACAAAAGAAGAAATATCCAAGAGTATCTCCATATTACTCTGGAACTCACAATGATGAGAATGAACATGCTTAGGAATAAGTAGCAAACACATAGTGATTTATGAGTGTAGTTGATTCTATGTAATCTTATTACTTTCATGACCACTTGTTAAAGGAATCCAAGTATTGTTAGTGTTGGTAGAATATCTGAGTGAAAAATTCTAGCCACTAAAGACTGAATTATGCTACTTCTACCTGAATATCAAAAATTATGTGATATTATGGAATTTTAGTTAATTGTGAGCAACCAGATTAACTTCCACAATTTATTTTGACAGGAAGGTTAATGTCATGTTTCATGACATCAACTTCTCAAAAAAGCATTGTAAATATATTATGCTGCTTT